>JAFLJL010018628.1:99958-109030 GCA_018398815.1 Conus ventricosus | reverse complement strand
GAGGGAAATTGAAACAATTCCTTTTTTTTTTCTTTGTTTTCTTTTTGATGCGCTCAGTTTGAGGACATAGGTAATTGTTTGTTGAGAGTGAAACAGGTAGGGTTCTTTTCGTCATTTGTTGTTGTTTTTTTTGGTGGAACAGTGCTTTTTATTAATCTTGATTCATATATCAATTTATGAAACACAGTTGAAGAATATGCGGTATCTCTTTTGTATAGTTTCTGGAGATGCGTGGGCCTAGTTCTTTATCTTCTGTGGGCTTTAGTTTGATTCTCTTTTGTTACCCTTCTCATTGTTTCTATTTCTATTTTTTCGCTTGGGGATCGTATTGCTTCCATAGCATTCTGAGGATTCTTTTCTCTTGAATGAATGTGTGTATGATTGGCTGCCTGGGCCATTTAAAAAAACCCAAACCCTTCCCCCCCAAAGAAAAGAACAATCCCAACAACATTGTATTGATTCCTATATGCATATGTGCATTGATAATTGATTGATTTATGCATATGTATGTGTGTTGTTGATTGATTTCTGCATATGTTTATTCATTATTCCTGTTGTTGATTGATGCTTTGTTTATTGCCTATCATTGATTATTAAGCACGTCCCCAAACCCGTAAATTTCTATTATTCCTGTCGTTTCGTTCCCTTTCAAAATTAGTCGTAGTTTTGTTTAAAAGTGTGATAGATATATATGTTTGCGTGGAAAAAAAAGAGAAAGAAAAAAACCCGATAAATAACCCCTTTGAAATATTTCAGTGACCATGGTGTCTAAACGTTCTTTTCATTGTATTTTGTCCACTGACTTAGTGTTTCGTTATGGCCTCTGAGGATGAAGATAAAGTTTTCACTAAATACTTACAACGTGGTAAGGCATTTGGTCTGGAAGGAGAGCTTTTACTGGAGTATGTTGATAAATGTATTAGGCAAGATTCGGAAAGGGAAGAAAGAATAAACATAAGGCCAATGCAGGAAGAAGAAGAAACCAAAAGACAAAAAGAGGATCAGAAAACTAAAGATTAGGACAAGTTGAAGAAACTAAAAGATTATAACAAGTTGAGGAAACTAAAAGAATCCAGTTCGAACATTCTCGTCAGGGAGTAGTTTCAGGCGAGGACAGTCAAAGTGCTAGTGCACCCAGGTCTAACACCCCTCGTCCTACATTTCCCAAATTACCTCCCTTTAAGGAAAAGAGTGATGACATTGACAGTTATCTGTTCAGGTTCGAAACCCATGCTCGTTCTTTAGGGAGCTCGGAAAATCTATGGGTTACATATCTTTCTGCATTACTTGAAGGTTCAGCTCTTACGCTTTATCATAGTTTAGCGGAAAACAATGTTTCGCATGAGCTTTTGAAAGAAAGTTTGCTAAAGAAGTTTCAGTGTACTCCAGATGGTTTTAGAAAGCGTTTTCGGGAATCAAAGCCCAGGGCAGATGAACCTTTTGAAACTTTTTCTGTTGAACTTAGACGCCTTCTGGATCGTTGGATTTCGTTGTCCAAAACTGAGAAAACGTTTCAGGGTTTTGTTGATCTTATTTCGAGAGAACTGTTTTTAGAGTGTGTTTCGAAGGATCTGGCTACTTTTCTATGTGAGAAAGATGAAAAAACATTTGATGCTATGATTAAGTCTGCTGAGTCGTACAGGCGTGCCCACCCCACTAAGCTTCTTTCCAGAAAGGCTGATGTAAATATTTTTGTCTCTGTTTCCCATACTTCTGGACAGTCAGATAGACTCCCCTCCCATGGTCAGTCAGATAGAGGTCGCAGGTATTTTGCCTCTCAGCCTGTTCAGAATCCCAGCACCCCAGCTAATCGAGGCGGTGGTATCCGTTCCCGTGGTCGTGGTGCTCATCAGTATTCAGGCAATAGAGGTTCATCAGGAAATAATTTTTCCCAGTCTCCTACTGTTGTCTGTTTTCTGTGCAAGAAGACAGGGCATGTAGCTTCCAAATGTACTTGGAAGTCGGGTAAAAACCCATGCAAGATTTGCACTCTTAGCCACCCCGATAGATGCCCTTTTGTCACTGGCAGTTCAACTGTTGTCGACAAGTCAGCTGACAAACAATCTACTGCTGCTTGTTCAATTGTTCGCTCCCCATTCGCTTGTTTAGCTGCAGGTGAATTTACAGGAAAGTTACACTGAGAATCTGGTTCTGTTAATTAATGACGCTCTAAGTTCTGTATTGCGTGACACTGGTGCTACAATTTGTGGTGTTTGCAAGAGACTAGTTTCCGATAGCCAGATGCTAGGTACTACAGTGAGCTGTGTTTCTTTTGGAGGACGTGTGGATGAATTCCCACTAGCTACAGTTCATGTCAGTTGTCCCTACTTTGAAGGTGATCTAACCTGCTGTGTCGTCGACAGTCCTGTCACAGATCTCATCATAGGTAATGTTCCTGGTGTCTGTGAAGACAGTGCTTCCACTGATGTAAGTGAACCCTTTTCTTTAGCTGCCGTTACCAGGGCTAGAGCTAAACATGTGGTCGAGAAGAACCCTCTGTGTAAGATTCCTGATGATTTAAATATCTCTCGGTCCGACCTGATTTTGAAGCAAAAGGCAGATGAGTCGTTGAAGACAAGTTTTCAGCTAGCGTCTTCTAGTGAAGTGAAGAAATCAGGTGCAGCTACTTTCTACTATTATTTGTCAGACGGTGTTCTGTTCAGGCATTTTGAGAAAGATGATATTCCGTATGATCCGACCTACAGTGCTTTCTGTAGCACATGACCTTATCTTGTCGGGTCATTGTGGTTCTCGACGAACTCTTGCAAGAGTTCTCGACAGGTTCTTTTGGCCTGGTGTTACTGTCGATGTGGCAAAGTACGTAGCTTCATGTGATATTTGTCAGAAAACAGTACCTAAGGGAAAGGTTTGTCCAGTACCCCTTTCTACTGTCCCGTTCATTGGTGCCCCATTCGACCGTGTGGCTGTTGACCTTGTGGGTCCGCTGTCTCCTCCTTCGGAGCAAGGTCATAGATATCTTCTTACCATGATTGACATAGCCACCCGGTATCCAGAAGCCATTCACTTGAAGGATATCTCTTCTATTTGTGTAGCTGAAGCACTATTGAGTATCTTTTCACAGTTAGGTTTCCCAAAGGAGATACTGTCGGATCAAGGCACCCAGTTCAATTCTGACCTCATGAAGCAGTTCCATGTGCTATGTGGTACTAAGGGCATACGCACATCGCCATACCATCCTCAGGCAAATGGTCATGTTGAGCGTTTCCATGGCACTCTCAAAGCGATGATGAAGAAAACTGTACGTCTTTATCCAAAGGCGTGGCATCGATATTTACCTGCACTATTATTTACATGCAGAGAGTTACCCTCTGAAAGTACAGGGTTGTCACCATTTCAGTTGTTGTTTGGTCGACAAGTTCGTGGCCCTATCGCTCTGTTGCAGGAATCTTGGACTCAGTCTGATAGTCATGATGCTGAAGCGAAACCCATTTATGCTTACTAGTTCGAACTCAAAAATGTTATTGCTGACTCATGCAAGTTAGCTATGGATCATGCTGTTGATTCCTCTGTTAAGGGGGAAAAAGTATTTTGACCGTAAGGTGAAAGAACGTCGTTTCCAGGTTGACGATGAAGTCCTTGTTCTCCTCCCTACGGAGTCGAACAAGTTGCTGGCTAGTTGGTCAGGACCGTTTCCAGTTACTAAGGTCCTCCATCCTGACTATAAAGTCTTAGTCAAAGGAAAGGAAAAGATTGTTCATGCTAACATGTTGAAAAGATACATTCGCCGTTCTCCAGTATGTATGTCTCACAGTATCCCAACAGTTACGTCACATGGAAATTCAGTACCATGGTCAGAAATAGCCCCACTCAGTTCCGGCAGGAAAGATGTTTCTGTTAAGAATTCTCCAGGAAGTGTTCCTTGTTTGAACCCTGCTCCAAATTCTCATGATTCTGTGGTCGCGTACACAGTCGGTATTGTTCAGGACTGATGACGTGTTACCACTACACACTCTCCCTGTGCCCATGACATCCTCTATGCCAGATGAAGATACTGATTCCGTACACTTTGATGATGCTTTGTCAGACAGCAATGCTAGGGAGTTAAGAAAAGTCTTTGATGATTTTCAGGATATTCTTACTCCGAAACCAGGCTCCTTTTCTGGCAACGTACTATTTGAGATTCCTCTAACTACTGATGTCCCTGTCAGGAAAAGGTGTTATGACATCCCTTTCTCTGCTAGAGAGGTTGTTGAGAGAGAAGTTGGCATTATGTTGGAACCCGGTATCATTGAACCCTCCAATAGTCCCTATGCCTCCCCAGTTTTTCTAGTCAGGAAAAAAGATGGCACCTGTCGCTTTTGCATCGATTTCCGTTGTTAAGCCAGTTGTTAAGCCTGAGGATCGTCCAAAGACAGCTTTTACAACGCGTATGGGTCTTTTCCAGTTTGTCAGAATGCCTTTCGGTCTTGTGTCAGCACCTGCTGTTTTCGCACGCATGATGCGCATGTTAGCTTTGGATTAGTTTTCAGCTGTCAGTTTCTTTGATATTCTGGTTCATAGTGTTTCATGGGATGCACATCTTCGTCATGTGAAAGGTGTTCTTTCATGTCTGAGGTCTTTCAACCTCACAGCTCGTCCCTCGAAAATAGAGGCAGGTTTCCGTTCTCTGGAATTTCTTGGGCATGTCGTTGGAGGTGGTACTATGCGTCCTGAACAGAAAAAGATAGATAAGATTCTGAGAATTCCCACCCCTACTACCAAAACGCAAGTCAGATCTTTGCTAGGTTTGCTTAGCTTTTACCGGAGATATGTTCCCAGTTTTTCCACCTTGAGTGCTCCACTCTCTGATTTAATCAAGGATGTTGGTCGAGCTGGAAGATCTATTTCTTGGACCCCTGAATGTGCAGTAGCGTTACAGAAGATTCAGAGTATTTTATCATCAGCACCTGTCTTGCTATTACCTCAGTTAGGTAAGCCCTTTGTTCTTAGAACTGATGCTAGTTCTGTTGGTTGCTGTACTACTGCAAGAGGATAATGATGTACTTCACCCAGTTGTATTTGGGAGTCGCAAGTTGTTGGATTGTGAGAAATCATACAGTACCATCGAACGAAAGTGTTTAGCCATTGTGTGGGCTGTTCAGAAGTTCGTTCGGTACCTTTGGGGAGTCAGGTTTATCCTACAAACAGACCATCGACCTTTGACGTACCTTCGAACGTCAAATTTTAAGAATTCCGGATTCTGCGTTGGGCATTGTCTCTGCAGGAATTTTCGTTCGAAGTGGAACCACTTCCAGGATCATTGAATATTTTCGCTGATCTTCTTTCACGTTCTTGTGAGAACCAGTCTGTCCCTTAACATTGGTTTGAGTTCGTCCCAGTTTTGATGATTTTTCATGTTCTTTTTCTGGAATTTTGTGCCTTGGAGTTGTTTACTTCCTCTTAGTAAAAACAATTTGGACATTGTTTTTTTTTAGGAGGGGGAGTATTGGGATGGACCGTTTTTCATCCGGTCACAAATTTTAATGTGACTGCACTTGCCGGAAGGTGGTTGTCCGGAAGCTGGTTGCAAAGTTCACTGACTGCTACTCACGGCGCGTTGCTATAAGCCGAGTGAGTTGCATCGGTTAGGCAGTCTCTGCAGTGATTCCGGCAATACAAGTCACAGAAGGACGAAGAGGGACTCAGCCGTTTGCTGGTAGCAGTCAGGTATTTATCATTGAATGTTTATTTATTAACAAACTGAAACTGTATTCCCGTTTAGGAGCGACTGAAACTTCCTCAGCGCTCTTGTGAGGGTTTTATTTTTTAAAAAAAGAGTTTGTTTCTTACCGCCAATGACATTGACAAACAAAGCACATGACAAGACACGATGCATTCAACCACTTGGGTCTTCTTCAGGCGAAAAAATAGATCACATTTAACATTTGGGACAGTACAAACAAAGAACGAAAAACCAAAAAAAGAACGAAAAATGACTCATCTGTTGTTGTCCATGTGGTGGGGAGAATAGCCGGTAGGCGGAAATGACATGGGGGATTATGGAGAGGAAAAGGAGGGGGGGGGTTGCGTAGGGGGAGGTGTGTGTGTGATATGATAGGGTTGTGTGTCTAGTTTATTGGGATGGTGTGATATCTTTGTGATGGTTGTGGTAATGGTGGATAGATAATGATGGTAAGGGGGAAAAAAAGGGGGGGGGGGACTGAGGGGGAAAAAAGTTTAGGTGAATAAAATAAATGATTTCGTTGGGTCATGAAAGAGGTAGTGGTAGTTATGCGTGGGTAGTTGTGAAGGTGTGTGGGTAATGTTAGGGAGGGAAGGGGATGGAAGATAAATGGGTGATAAGGTATGATCGGGGGGGGGGGGGGGGGAGGTGGGAAAAAGGGGGGGATGGGGGGGAGAGGAGGGTAATGTGTTTGGGGGGAGGGAAGGGGGGCAAGAGAAGGAGAGCTCATATCTCATCATCCACTATGGGGTGGGGGGTGGGGGTGGGAGGTTCATATAAATGGTGTTGTTTAAAAAAAGTGAACAATGCTGTGGGATGATGTTCATTGCAACAGGTGAAATAATGTGTTGGCATCAATATGCTGATGTTTGTTTAGAGAAGATAGCAGTGATCAATGAAAAACAGGGTATCATGTTTTGCACACACACACACACACACACACACACACCACACACACACACACACACACACACACACACACACACACACACACACACACACACACACACACACACACACACACAAACACACACAAAGGGTGGGGGGATGGTGGACCACATATAAACATTGTTCTGGGTGAGTTAAGATCATGTGATCATAGTGAGACCAACTGTGGAGAGATTTCACACACATATTTACTCACACATACACTCATTTACACACACACACACACACACACACACACACACACACACACACACCACACACACACACACACACACACACACACACTTAAAAAAAATATTATCATCAATCAGTCACTGATAGGTGATGATCATATGAAATCAATGGTAGTGTAGGAAGAGATTCTTCTCCGTTCCCTTAGGCAAGAATGGTGGAGGTACTGACAAGGGCTTCTGTATGGTGAAGGCTCTCCAGTGGTCAATAAAGGTTTGCACTCATCGGTGTGTTGGCAGGTCAGGATTGTTCTTTTGGTGTTGTTGGGACTGTTCCACCGTCATTGGGGCTGCATGGATAAATTAAAGACCCACCAGGGTGGAGTATTGCAGAGATGTGATGTCACAGTCTGGAGTGCCCAGTTCTCAGTATCACAATGGTGGTCTTCTTCTTCGTTTACTTCGGTGGGAATCCTGGAGGTACTGACAGAGGTTGCTGTGTGGTGAAGACCCTCCAGTGGTCAGTAGGGTTTTGCACTCATTGGTGAGTTGGCAGGCCAGGTTTCCACTTTGGGCCTAGCTGGGAATGCTCAGCTGTCTCTTGGGCTGCACTGCATTGATAATTTGAAAGACTCACAGGTGTGGAGTATAGTGGACCTGTGATGTTGAGGTCAGGGGAGCCTTATCTTCAGTCCAACAATGTTCACTTGGTCTGATCGGGGCATCCGGTAGTATGCATCCCTCTTGTTGAAGTCTGGGTGCTGCTCAAGTCATTTTCCTATTTGTCTCCTTGGAAATATTTTAGATTTATTCCAAGGAGACTACCTGTTACAGTTGGGGCTGCTGTCCTCCTTCCTTTGTCAGTTAGTTGGCTTCTTCATTTCCATATAGTGCAGTATGAAGGTGTTCACTGGATGGGAGTCTCTTCAGTGACTGATAAATGGTAATAATTTTAAATAAGTATTACCACAAAAAAGTATTGTTGTTCTGTTATCCTATGACTTGATAGGGTAACAAAACGAAATTGTTTCGGAAAATGTGAATAGATGAAGTGAGTGTAATAAAAAGTGGTCTTCAGAAAAAAGAAAAAAGATTTTTTTTTGGTGCCAACTGGCTATGAACTTCATGATGAAGAAAACGTGTCTATTCTAATAAGGTTTGCAAGAAGATGGAGAGTTTTGATGCTATGGATAATAAACTCCCAGAGTGAGCGACATAGACTTTTGTTTTTCATTCTGATGTGTGATGTGTTTACATGGGTATCAATATATATGTTGTTAAACAAAAGTGTGGTGGAAATCTTTCCCTTGCATATATTGAAGCTCATGAACTGAAGTGAAGTGAGCGTTCTTGTGTTACAAGAAAAGGAATGAACATTTCCTGAATTGACAAAAGACATGGTGATTATATGAAATGAATTGAACATTCTTGTTTACAAGAAAGCAAATGAACATTGTGTGAATTAACAAAAGACATTTATAGTTTGAAAAAATAATCATCAATTAATCATTGTGTGTAATGAATTGTATTCATGGTTTATTGAAGAGGATCCAGATGGAAATCTTTTTCCCAATTTGGAAAAGTAGAGTCTGAAAGGTTTATATGGAAATCCTTTCCTTTGCAGTGTTATGATTCAAGAAAAGGGAATGTTGTACTGTAATGATTCCGGAAAAGGGAATGTTGTAATGTTATGATTCCGAAAAAAATTGGTAATGATGAACACATATGCTGATGTATGGCTCAAGTTCTAGTGAAATATGATGTGACTAATGAACATGAACGAATATGCTTATATGTGATATGTGCCGGCCTGAGCGCCGACAATCGCCCTACCTGCCATTGCGCCCGTGACCGGTCAGTGTTGGGTCAGTGAAGAGGAGACATCGCTCCTCCTTCTGTGCCAGCGACCTGCATTCAAGGACGTCGCTGTGTGTGTAGCGTGTGTGCCACAGCTTTGTGTTAGTATTTCGAGCCACAGCTCAAAAGTGTTTGAGCTACATCTAGTAAGAGAGACTGTCGCCGAGTGCTGGCAGAGACGCCACAAATGAGTTTTTTTATTTTTTTATTTTTTTTGAGCCACAGCTTTGAAGAGACTATGTGTCAGACTTGCCTTGTCGCTGCCGTCGTCATCATCATCGCTGGACCCGGCAGTTGTCAGTTAAAATTGTATTAATTGGTTATTTGTGTACACCTGATAGTGGGTGTACCATCCTATGCTTGATGTGTTTATTTGTGTATGTTTGTTGATGGCTCGGGCAGCATAAAAAGAAA
>JAFLJL010018628.1:89958-97458 GCA_018398815.1 Conus ventricosus | reverse complement strand
TTTCAACTGCCACAGTACACTGCTCCATTGTAGATTAGTAGCAAAGATGTACACCTGGCCACTGAAGGCGATGATGTGCATAGCAATAAACAGGCCAGCAACAAAAGCGAATATGTTTGAATGCTTGACTGATCCTTTCCACAGGTGCACGAGAGGCTGGCAAAGGCCTGTCTGACTGTAAATGTCTTCATACGTTGACCCAGGGAATAGTGGAAACGCTGCAAGGAATAATCCCCCTATCCAAATTACCATGCATGTTATATGAACAGAAACTGTACTGAGAACGAAATCTCTCTTTGAACACAGCAGGATCGCACATCGCTCAATGGTAAGCAAACAAACGAGGAATGTAGAGACATGTGAGGACATGACGAATAAAACCCCACACAGCTGGCACACAGGACCACGTCTCCAGGTAGTGTCTTCCCACAGGTAAGATCCAAAGTATGTCAGGTCTACCAGTGTCACAATGGCCAGGTACAATCCCATGGCAAAGTTGCAGCACGTTAGATGGGTCATTATTACAAAAACAGCAGTCTTGTGGACGCCCGTCTTTGAAGATGAATAAAGAGATAATCCAACTATGTTGAAAAACAAAGCGCATACTGCAAACAGCGTAAACAGAATTCTGTATGACTGAGACCCTAGAAGAGAGTCACAAGATGATATGATTTCAATAGGTCCGTGACAGTTCTTCATATTGAAGCCTTTTGGAAGAAGCTTGGTACAACAAATTTTAAAACTGCTCGTGTATATAGCTTTAAGTCTGTTCAAACCTTTCATTGTATCACTTGAAAGTAGAGTCAAGGGACAGCCACTTAAATCCAAAACTTTCATTGCGCTTAGACCTTGAAAACCTCTGCCGAAAACACGTTCAGTCCCAGTGTACGATAAATTCAATATTTCTAAGCGTGCAGTCACCTTCCACACGTTATTGAAGTGTCTCATTTTTACACCTGAAAGATCCAAAATCTTCAAAGAATCCATATGAATAACCGAAGACTTGTTTGATGTGAACAGAGCGGTCAGAGGATTACGAGACAGTTTGAGCTTGGCGAGGTGTAATGACCTATATAGCTGTTCTGTGTCTATGCGTGTTATGAAATTATCACTCAGATCCAAACTGATCAAGTTAGGAAAATGCAATGTTCCAGTCTCGTTGATGCCACACCGAGACAGGCTCAGGTAAATCAGCATCAAATTCAGTCTCAGATGTGAAACTGTCATCCCACTACCTCCAGCATCCAGAAACCGCAAATCATCGAATTCGAACGCGTCAAATGGTTCTGCACAAGTGAAGGCCAGGCCGTTGCAGAAGCACTGGTGTGGGCACTTCATGTGACAAAGCAATTCATCGTCCTTTCGTGGACAGTGAAACTGCTCATCACACAAGTTCACCGGATGAACACAGACCTTGGAATCACGACAACGGTAGTATCCAGGACAGACGTAGTCATCACACCCTTCTTCATCCTCATGTTCTGGACAGTCGTTGACACCATTGCACAGCAGGAAGACAGGCATGCAATAGCCATTATCTGGACACTGGAAATGTCCTTTGGGACACCCTTTTTTATTTTTCTCAGTGTGAACCAGGATTGGTTGGAAGACAGAGTTGTTTTCATTTTCAGGTGGGAAGGCTTCATCACAATCCAACTAAAATGATAATGAATATACATACTCATTAAATCATGTCGATCATTCATAGGCGGTCTGTGTAATAAAGCTAGTGTTGTTAGTTTTCAAATAGAAATATGTGTCTCTCCGTGTTTAAGTTTCATTTGACTGTTGTCCACACATACAAGAATGCACACACGCGCGTGCACACATACACGCGCGCGCGCACACGCGCACACACACACACACACACACACACACACACACACACACACACACACACACACACACACACACACACACAGACGCGCGCGCGCACGCACGCACGCACGCACGCACGCACGCACGCACGCACACACACACACACACACACACACACATATATATATATATATATATATATATATATATATATATATATATATATATATATATATATATACAGAGAGAGAGAGAGAGAGAGAGAGAGAGAGAGAGAGAGAGAGAGAGAGAGAGAGAGAGAGAGAGAGAGAAAGAGAGAGCAAACAGCTTAGAATAAACAGTATTCATATCTATTAAGTGAACGATGACCTCGATCAAAGTCATTGTCCCTTGCAATGTGAGTGGCAAGCTTCTATTGATATTTGTTGTTGTTGTTGTTGTTTTTTGTTTGTTTTTGTTTTTGATGCTAAGTTTGAGCACAAACATTTGTTTATTATCATCATGCTGAATTTCACTAAAATTGGATTAGTTGGGAATATATCGAGGTTAACATAGGTACGTGGTAATGTTTGTACCAGAATATGGTTTTGCGGCATATGATACATATCTAGCTTGGTATTTCATTTTTATCTTTGTTAATTACAAGAAATGTAGTCTCCAGGATGTATTACTCATGCTCTTCAATAAAACTAAGAGAACTCTTTCCTCATTAAAACACATTTCAAAAGTTATTGATAAAGCACCGCCAAATAACGTATGCAAACGAATCACAAGACAAGACACGACAAGTTTCGGCCTCTTAGGTCTTCTTCGGTCAATATACACAACACTTAGGACAAAGAAAATGAACGAGCAATCACTTATCTTCATACACTTCGGCGCAAGACAGGCGTTGAAAGAAACCGAGGCTGTCAAGAACGAGACAATGTTTGAGTCGAGGTAGTAATGATATAATAATAATAATAATAATAATAATAATAATAATAATAATAATAATAATAATAATAATAATAATAATAATAATAATAACAATAACAATAATAATAATAATGGTGATAATGATAATGATGATGATCAAAGTATTTTTCACGGATGACTGTTCGAGTTGTTGGATATGTCTGCAGTGCGTGGTCCAAGTCTCTTAACAATAGAAGAGAGCACTCAGAACCACTGACCTATATATGGCGACCTTTGTGCGCAGTTTGATGCCATGGTCTTGCCACAGACTCTTTGAGGGTCTGCTAAATACAACGCTGGCCTTTGAGATGCACAATAGCACTTCTGCATTCAGAGATCTGTTGCTGCTTACAGTGTTGCCCAAATAGCAGAACTTGTGTGCAGTTTTGATTTCTGTGTTGTTGATGACGACAGGTGGTGGTAGAGCGCTGACAGCTCCGGACGGAGAAGGCTGGTACAGAGCTTCGGTCGTACCGAGACTGATTGAAGGTCCAAGGCATCGACAGGCCCTTGCATTATTATTACGTGGGTTTTGTGGAGCATGTCTATGTGCATGTTGATCTCTAGGTCGTTTTCATCAAATCAGTTTCTATGTTTACGTTCAACAAACCCCAGGGTATCAGCTGCAGATAGTACAGGGATTCTTTGAAGGCTTTCCATTCCTCGCCAGAGTCTTCTCCGGTGAGCTCGATGTTCGACCGATATTCTTAGATCCTCTCTTGCAGAATGTCTCTGCTGGTATTCAGGCGAGCAATGTTCAGCCTTCTTGGGGGCTTGTCTCTGGCAGATTTGTTCTTCAGGGCAAGCTGGATCTTCATCTTGGTCCTGATCAGGCGATGATATGACCAGTAGTCAGCTCCCATCATGCAGCGTGTGATGAGGACATCACATATGTCCCTCTGGCAAACAATTACATAGTCAAACATGTGCAGTTGTGTGGTGCGGGACTTCATCCACAGGTTCGTGAACTTGTCTGCCTGCTGGAAGATGGTTTTAGTGATGGAAACTTCATGTTGTGTACACAGTGATAACATCAGCAGACCATTGGAGCTGCAGGTTCTAGTGCATTGGCGTCCAAGAACGTTGGGCCAAGTGGAAAGGCCCCTTCCCACACGAGCGTTAAAGTCCCTAGGATGATGTGTTTGTCCTTGTGGTTGTCCATAGTGTTGGCACGTTTCTGCTCCTCGTAGAAGGCTTCTTTGATGTCATCTGGGTTCGTCATTGTTGAAGCGTAGGAGCTGATGATGGTGGAAGGCAGTCCTTTGTAACCTTAAGCTGCAATATCATTAGGCAATTATTGATGCCACACGGGAGGCCATCCAGCTTTCGAGCAAGCTTTGTGCGAATGGCAAATCCAACACGAGAAGTTCTTGGGTTAGCTTCAGGCTTCCCAGTGCACTAAAAGGTGTAGCCTCCTCCAACTTCTTCAAGCTCTGTGTCACCTGCACGTCTTGTTTCACTCAAAGCCGCTATGTCGATCTGGTAAAGTCCTAGCATCTTGGGAATTACGGCAGTATGACGCTCTGATCTGTCGTTTCTGTCCAGTAAAGTTTGTACATTCCATCCATAAAATGTTGGGGGCATCTGCACTTTCTTGTTTCTTGTCTTTCCACCGCCTTGTTGGATGACCAGGCAGGTGCGGTCACCTGTCTGACCGTGAAGGGCAGGCCTTGTTTAGGGATCCCTTTATCTCCCACTCCCCTTGTGGGCTGTTCTGTCGCTGTACGAGGATACGAGCACCGCATCTGCCCTGAATGACCATCAGCCTACAGCCGCCTACGTGCAGAGTTGTACTAGGGACTTTCAGCAACATCCTATGTCTACCCCCATCACTACTTCTCTTTTGCAGCAGGACATGGAAGTAGCGGGTAAAGCTTTCCTTTGGGTTTATCGGCGTACCTGCTTGCGTGACCAGCACAGGGTGCTCTTTATGGTGAAGGCGGTAGCTGCCACGTGTAGGACGGCCCCGGGAGGTGTGGCTTTGTTATTCGGAATATCCGTGTCCTAGAAGGATGGCTCTCCAAGGTTGAAGAGCTCCTTCTGTCCTGCTATTTACCCATAGCTGGGGGCTTGGTTCATAAACGCCAGTGGGCCTTCACGTTGCATGTTTAGGGGCCAAACCTCCTCCAAGTCACAAGGTACCTAGTGGACATGTTTTGCCATGTGGAGGCACTACATAAGGCTTGTAGTAGAGAGGCTATGTACTAGCAGGAGAGACTTACGCATTTGGCTCTTTTTCTGCAAGGGTGTTAGCCAGTAGTGAAGGCTGAAAGCGAGAGGTGACAAGCATACAGACACACTTGGCGCTTTACACTACCAGAAACTCACACTACTACTACTACTACTACTACTACTACTACTACTAACTACTACTACTACTACTGCTACTACTACTACTACTACTACTACTACTACTACTACTACTACTACTACTACTACTACTACTACTATTGCTACAAGAAGCCATACTATAACCTTTGTTATGGCAGGAACATCGTTGATGACATCCAATAAACGGACTTGTCCATATCCATCAAAGAAGACGGTTGCTGGAGGGGGCCGTCGGAATGTATTGCTGGAGGCGCGTGAGCACTTTGCAAACACCTGACACCCCAATTCGTCCTCACCCTTCACACAGTCCTCCCTTCCGTCGCACCACCCGTCAGCTGGGAAGCACTGGTGACCAAAATAAGAAAATTTGTGTTTGCTGGAACTGTCGGAATGTTAGAAAAAGGCGACAAGAGCTTAAAATGCGCAGTCAGATGCAGACAGATAGCATAAACAAACATTTAACAGGATAACAGAACTACTAATTTAAAAACTAATGAAATAGAAAAGTGCATATGAAATGAAGCAGGGAACAGTAAACAATAAACAACAGACAAGTAGGGTAACTCTTGCTCCCCCAAGAAAGCAAATACACGCCCCTAACTCCAAAACAATGCTGCTTACGACACCGAATCGCCTGGCAGACATGACAGCACCTAGCACACAGAACAAACATCCCAAAAAGGATGTTCCAAGCTTGCCATAATACCCTGTACCGAACCCATCTGCACAGATCTAATTCGGACTATGATAATTGAATGAGTAGCATCAAAATTAAGGAACTTGATCGCAGATTCTAGATCTAATTAGGGCTATGAGAGCAAGTGCTTGATGAGTGCCTCCCCAGTGTCCTAATCTGCAACTATTGTGGGAAAGTGCCAGCGTCACAGCAAAGCTCACTCTGGTCCATTCAGCAATGGTCTTTGTCCTCTCGTTGCTTGCACAGATCCTTAGAGGCTGGTTTTGGACCAGTTCACTTCATCTTGTCCATACTATAACCTGTTTTATGGCAGGAACATCGTTGATGACATCCAATAAACGGACTTGTCCATATCCATCAAAGAGGACGGTCGCTGGAGGGGGCCGTCGGAATGTATAGCCGAAGAAGTCTTAGAAGCACTTTGTTAACAGCTGACGCTCCCCTCGTTGTTTGCACAGATCCTTAGAGGCTGGCTTTGGACCAGTTCACTTCATCTTGTCCCATGTCCACACCACTTCATCTTTCTTTCTCCCACTCTCAATAGGCCTTCACAGTGACTCATGCTAATAGTTCTGCTAACCTCATTCCTCTATACCCTCAGAATTGGAGATGCTGAGTACTCTACCAAAACGTTTTTTCTCCATTGCTTGGACCCTTTTTCGAATTTCGTTTGTCATACTCGATGGTTCTCGCGCTTACATTAAGACAACGTAGGTGCAATGCAAATTCTCTGCTTGGATCTGTTGACAACTTCGGTGTCATTTTTTTCCAAAGTGGTTTCATTTCCCCAGTGCCTGTCTTAAATCCATCTTGCCTGAATATGGCGGGGAGGTAGACTGCATGTGTTAGCCTTGACTGGCTTCACCTGACGTATGGGAAACAGTATGTCATTTTATCTTGATAACATGCCACGCTGCATGCATTTCTGAACATTTGCTTGATAGTTTGGATCGCCTTCAGACCCATTTCGTGGTATTCAGTGTTGTGATAGCGTCAGTTGTGCCTCTCAACTCATCGTTCCACACTGGGTGTGCTGCTGTCGAAACGTTTGTGCATTCGTGTTAATGACTTGTTGATGTGGACTGTATTCAGTTGTTCAGTCATGTTCCTTCTACCACTGAATCCACCCAGTTCTGCATTAGACCAAAGCATGGTTTAAATGTACAATAAATCAATAAAGCCACTGATTCAATAGCACACACATGTTCTTTCCAGATCTGAATATCATGCCCCCTTTTTGCCATTTGTTTGTAGAAGCTTTGATATATCTTTTTAACAACACATAATAACATGATGTGCGCCTTGCTTCATTTGCCTATTGGAATTTTCGTCGTACTTTGACGAACTTCTTTTCGCCCCTTGCAAATGACACTTTCCTTTCGTCAAACACAGGTAAATAGAGCGCGTTAAATGCTGGGAGTTACTAGCATATAAACTGAATCCAGACTTTATTGCCAAAGTTGGATATCTAAAAACGCCACGGCAATTCGAGGATCGCCCCAGATCAAGAAAAAAAAAGGTACAATGATAGATATATTAAGTAGTATATCACACTATTTGCATTAGATTTTATGTAGTCCTTCAATTAAAAACCCCAAGAATTCATTGCGTCACAACACACACACACACACACACACACACACACACCACACACACACACACACACACACCACACACACACACACCACCCACCACAC
>JAFLJL010018628.1:63023-85523 GCA_018398815.1 Conus ventricosus | reverse complement strand
AAAATAAAGGTATTTGCTTTCTTACTATAAATTGAAGTTTTTTTCCATTTGAATACTTCTATAAACACGCCTAAATATTTTGCAGCTTAGTTTCTTTTTGAAATATATGGGTGAAAACTGATCTAATTGGTGAGCGTTTGTTACTATACCAAATTGGGACTTTTGGGGGGAAATTCCCTTTCCAATTCTTTCCCACTCTTGAAAGCGTTTTTGATCTTCTTTAGAATGTTATCATTCTTCTTCTGATTGTTCTTAAAATAAACGTCATCTGCAAAAGCCTTTTATGTTTTTTTTTGGTGTGGAGGGGTAAGGGGTGGCAGGTAAAGCAGGAGATGGTGGAAGTGCAGGCCCCAAAGGGACAGCAGCCGGTAAAAGACGCAGTGGACGACGTGGAGTTTTTCTTCTTTTTTTTCTTCCCAGGGTTGGGAGCAAAAAACCCGGAACGCACCCCTGGGAACTCTCTCGCTTCGCACTCGCGCCTGAGCGCGCCCTCTCTTGCCTTCACCCCAGCGCTCCAATCATGGAACTTGGGGGAACACTCTCTCATTTCACCAGGCTTATTTATAAGCACCCCGACCCGAAAAGCCAGCGACATAGTGCGGAGCGAACCGGGCCTCGCGGGGCCGGAACCAACAAATTTGTGTTTTTCTCGCGGCTTCGGTCGTCTGGTCCTGTCTTTTAAAACTATCACCATATTTATATCGATGAAACCTAAACAAAAGGATAAAATGCGTAAAGTCACTTTTGACAATTTTGTTCCTGTAAAATATTGCTGATTAGTCCCAGGTGAACCCCCCTTTTAAAAGTTACGTATTTTTTCCTTTATTTCGATAAAAAATACAAACAGCGTGAAAAATTTTTTGAAAGAAAAAAAAGTGGCATCTGCTCTTTTCATCCTTAAACTTCATTTTCCGGGGCGTGTTAAGGGAGAATTTGTTTTAAAAAATCACTAAAAAACCCACAGCTACTTTACTTGCGGGGCCCGTGGCCCCACTTTTGACACTTTTTTAAACGAAAAATACTCGTTGAACGGTCTGTTAAAATAAATTCTACCCATTTTCAGTTTTTTTAAACAAAAATGGGTCATTAGCAAGTTTCGTCGGGAAGTCGAAATTTCATGAAACCAAAATTCAGAAAAAACTCCAACGAAAACAAAAAAGGCGACTCTTAAAGGGCCCGGCGCTTCGTAAATTTCGTTAGGCAAGCTTGTACAAAAAAAGATCATGGATGGATTCGAAATAAAAGTTAGGATTTACTTTTAACATGATTTCAGATTTTTCGGTTTCTCTTATTTTTTGTAAAATAAGAATTTTCAATTTCATTCGACAGAAAATTGAAAAGGGGCCCCAAGATTGCTCGTGCGAAATCCCAGTTTAGAGAAAATTGGGTTTCTAAACCCAGTAGGGTTTAAATGAATCAATACTTAAATTTTTTTGTGACTTCAGCGGTAATAAATAGTAGGTTTGAGCATTCATGTTTTAAAAAGAATTTCACAAAAAAAAAAAAAAAAGGAGTTTCGCCCAAGGGGAGGAAAGGGGGAAATAATTCTCAAACCACCCCGCCAAAAAAAATTTATCCGAACCCCCGGTAACAAACACCCCCCCAAAAAATATAAAAAACAACTGTTAAGGGCCCTTTTTTTCATCCCCCCAAAAAAACCCTTCTTTAAAAAAAAAAACCAAAAAAAAAGCCCGTTCCCCTCCTTTTTTGCCACAAAAAATTTGAAAAAAGGGGGAAACCTTAAAAAAATTTGGACTTTTTTTTTTAAAAAAATTTAAAAAAGAAAAAAAATGAACAAGGGATTTTTTTTCAAAAACCCGGGGTTGGGTCAAATCAAACATTAATTTTTAAAAAAAATTTCCAATCAAAACTAAAAAAATTTTTTTCCCCACGGGGTTATCCATCAAAAGGTTTTTTTAAAAATCCAAAAGTGGGGATCCAAAAAGATGAAGAATTTGTTATTAAAACAAAATTAAAAAAGTCATTTCCAAAATGACTAAGGTTCCCTAGACCAAATAGGTCCCAAGGACTATGGATGTTTTAAAAAAAATTTCCCAAAGAGTCAGGCAAAAAAGCTTTGAAGGTTTGTTATTTTAAAAATTTCCAAGAGGAACAAATTTCCGGGGAATTATCAAAAACCCCCCCCCAACCGGGGTGCCACTGACTATTACTTTTTTTTTAACAAAACCCCCCCCCCTAAATCAACTTTTCCTAAAATTAAAACAAAAAGGATTTTCAAAACCCAAAAACCATTCAATACAAATACCATTTAACCAAAATCCATTTTCAACAAACTTTTAAAAAAAAAAAAAAATTTTTACCCAAAACCCTTTTTATTTAATCCCATTATAATTTACATTTTTCCTTTTAAAACCAAATTTCATCAACAAACCCCCTTTAAAACCCCAAAAAATTTCAACATTAAAACTAAAAAAAAAAAAACTTCAAAACCCAACAAAATTATTTAAAAAAACATAATCAATAAATTTCAAACTCCCCCCACCCCTTCCTAAAAATTTTCCATAACATTATACATCTTAACTTCCCAAACCTTCAATCTTTACCCTTAAAAAAAACCCTTTAAAATTTCCCCCAGGGGGGGTAAATTTTTTCACTTTTCTCAAACCAACCCCTTTCTTCTAAAACCACATCCCATGGAAAATGCAGGGTCCCCCAAAATCCTTACTTTTGGGGTCGCTTTTGGGCAATACAGCATTGTAAGGGGGGTTTCCCCTCCCTTCCGCTCGGAATCGGGGTGGGGGGAGGGGCTCACCTCCCGGGTTTGTCTTGGCGGTCCGGGGGCACTTGAGGCCAGTCTTTTCGGTTGAGGGTTTTTTGGCCCCCCGCCGGGGTATGTGTAGGGGGAAATATTGGTGGGGAGTCCCTGGTAAAGATCTTTTTTTCCATAGGTCCCTGGTCTTTTTCGCCCCGAGATGGGGTTTCGGGGTGGTTTAGTCGCCTAGTTCAGGGCATGGTCAGCAGCCCTTTTGTCCGTGAAGCTGCCATTTTTGCTGCACTTTTTTTTAATGTTGTAGCCTTCAGGGGGGGCCCTGGGGCGGGCGGTGTGGGGACCCAGTACTGCACCAGCAGAGCTGTGGTAGGGCCCCCGAAGGTCGCGACAGGGGCTTGGTTGGGGCCAAAGGCAGGAAGTGTGGGGCAAAACCTGTGGAGGCGTTGGGGGGTTTTGTTTAGCCGACAAGTTCTGGCAGTGTAAGGCCTTTCGGTCTTCTCCTCTGGGGGTAGGTGCGCAGAAGGCCCGTGCATGGGGCGGTTAAAGCGCTCACATTCCCCATTTCCTTGGGGTGGTATGGGTGGTGTGTGATTTTTTCACCCCATAGTGGCACAGTCCCGGTCAGGCGCGACTCAAAGTTGGGCCTGGTCGCTGTGTTTTCTCTTGGGCCCCCGTAACGCTGGAACCAGTCGTGACAGGACTTTGGGACGGTCCAGCCTCTTTTTTTCTTTTTGGGTAGCCGTGGAATTTGTGAACGCCCGTCTGAAAAGGCTTTCTCTCTGCCATCCTTGCGGGGTCTGCTTGGGAAGTCGAGGGCCCAGGATTTCCCAGTGGGGGATCCCAGCAGATGCCGGAGGGTGTTGCGGTGGGCCCGCGCCCCTGGTGCACCGGTGGCGGAGTCGTGTACCCCTTTCGTGCCCTGGTGCATGCCTGGCCAGTAGACCCTGGATGTAGGAGACAAGCGACGAAAAAAACCCTTGGTGGCCCATCGGTTTGAAGCGTGCTAAACGGGGTCTCATGACCTTGGAAACACCAACTGCCCCACTGGCCCTTGGTGTGCGGGATGGCGGTGTAGGCCCATCTTTCAGGCGGGCGGGGTGTGGTGAAAAGTCCCTTCTTTTCGGTTCTGCTGAGGGGGGTTTCTGGCCAGTGGTCCGGATGGGCCGATGATGGGTCTTTTTTTCTGGGTGGGAGTTTGGTAGGGACTTTAAGGGGGAGGTAGGGTCAGGTGATCTTGGATTGGGTTCTTCTGAGATATGGGGTCAGGGGCACTAAGGCTGTTTCTGCAAGGGCTTCTGGCCCTACAAAATGGGGGGTGGGCTGTAGGAGTGGTAAGGAGGGCCCGGGGGGCCCGGGAAAAAGGGTCTGCAGGGTTGGGTTTTCCTGGGCGGTTTGTACATCAAAGTTTTAAATTTGGGCAGTTTTGAAGCCCCTCTTGTCTAGTGCCCCCGGCGCATGGCGGAAGTGGACGAGGGGGTTGTTGTCATGAGGACGGGAATTTCGGCCAGGGATAGTCTTGAATTTTCAGAGATGGCCCACTTTATCGCCCGGGTTTTTGTTTCATACTGGGTAGTTGGCTTTTTCTTTCCGTGGGGCGAAGTCGGCCTTGCATAGGCCAGGACCCCCGTTGCCCTTTGCTCTTGGGGAGGATGGCACCGGGCCTCGTGGCTTGGTCGTTTCCCGGGAATGGGGATTGAAAACGGCAAAACCAGGGGCGGTGCGTGGTCAGTGCCGTTTCAGATTGTAAAGGCCCTTGGTGGGTTGGTCCAATATAGTAGTTTCCGTTTTCTTCGTTTGTTTGCTGCCCGCTTTTCCACCCGGTCGGAGGTCGGCGATTTGGCGAAGTTTTGAATGAAACCCCCGGTAGTACTAGCAAACCCCGGAAAATTTCAGATCTGTCGTGGTTCGGGAGGGCCCCTTCTTTAACAGCTTTACCTTGCCCGGTTCGCAGCGCGCCCCCAGCGGGTTTTGTATGTCCCGGTTTGGGGCTTTGGGGACGTAGGAACTGGATTGTCTGCTCTTCTTCCGGCCGTGTCGTTTCCTCTGCAGAAGGCGGTCAAGACTCTCCAGGTGTTTCCCCGAAGGGTTTTGAAACCAGCAGATCGTCCCGGTTGACAGCAGGAAAATGGAAATGAAATCCGACATGGTGGTCTGATCGTCTCTGGAAGTAGCAGGGCGGTGGAGAGACCCCTGGGATCCTAGTGATTTAAAGGGCCAATGGGGGGGTGGAAAACGTCTTGTGTGGTCATCGGTGCAAGCGTCTGGTGAAAGCCGAGGCCAGGTCAAGGGTGGGGAAAGAAAATGGGAGCGACCAAGGATCGAAAAATTCTGGATCCCCGGCAGCGGGAAGGATTCCCAGTCTTGGCGTTGAGCGTCTGTAATCAACGGAGGCGGGGGTGCCGTCTTTTTTCTTCACAATGACCACCCGGGGGCTGAATGGGGTGGGCTTTGGTGTGATCCCTTTTTAAGGGACCTTTATGTGTCTTGCATCTTGGAGTTGGTGAGGAGGGATTCGGCGGGGGGTGGGCAAAAGGGGATGTCTTCCTGGTCTTCAGGCGTGGAGAAACCCCATAGTGTAGCCAAGATCTTATCTCGTCATGAAGGCTTGGCCCCTTTTACAGGGTTCCCGCGTGGGGTTTAAGGTGGTGCCATCGAACTCTGGACAGGGGACTTTGGGTGGTGGGGGGACGGATTTACAGTTTCTTCCGGATGATAGTCGTTGAGCCATGGTAACCCGTGGCCCCGGGGTTTCTTCCCTGCTTAAAGGTTCCGGACGCATGGGTTGTCCCGGCAGAAATATGTCTTCCGGCGGAGGTTGGTACCCCGACATAGCGTTCCATGGGCTTCATGTGACCATGTAGGGTCGATCAGCCTGGGGGAGGGGGTCTGGACGGGGCGAGGCCCGGAGGTGCGACGAAGGGTTTGGCTACTCGACACTTTGCGTGGTTGGAGTGGCTGGGATCCGTTGGGGGTCGGGCACGGGTACTTTGTCCCGCGCCCTTTCCCGTCTTGGGGGTGGCTTGCAGGGGGGGGGGGTGCTGATGGGGATTGCTTAGGATTGGCCGAGGGGGTTCATACCCAGAGAACCCCGGGGTCGCCCTTTTTTGGTTTGATAACGGGTTGTGGGTTCCCTTTACGACAGAGGGGGACATGAGGCGCGGGTGCCGAAAACCCCCTGTGACGAGGTAGAGGCAGGTAGGGTACCCCGCCCGTTACTGCACGCGTTTTATGCAGTTTCTGCCTCGGTTCCTCAGTGTTGGCTTGCCCAGGTCTCCCTTATGGGGTGACTTCCTGCCAGTGTCGAGGAGGGCGGGGCACGGCATCCCCCTTTAAAGAAAATGCGGCTGTTGGCGTTCCTGCAAGTGGTGTCTTCCTGCCCCCCCCGCCCGCCCTTTTGGGGGCAAAGGGGGTTGAAGTTTTCCCCGCCCCTGTGCTCTGGTGCTGTTGCTGGCGGGGGGACCTGGGACGGGGTCTGTTCCGCGGTTGACTGCTTTGGCCCCGGGAGCTCTCTTGTGGCCCCGGGGGTTGGGACCCCAGCATGTGGGCCCCCTTTTGTCTTTGGCTGGGTGATGGTTTTGGTTGGGGGGTTTTCCCTCTCCCGGGCTGGAGGGCTGCGCACAGCAGATGTTTCTGCTCCCTGAGTGTTGCTTTTGAGATGCCGTTCAGGTGAGGGCGGGGAATTGGGGCTCTGCGGTAGAAGGGATCAGGTTGGGGGGCTGCAGGACTTGCTGCACGATGGGTTTGGGGGTGTTGTTTCCCCCATCCAGCGCTGGGCCCCCTGGTTGCTTCCAGAAAAGTGGTCGTTGGTTTTCCCCCAGGAACCCCTTTAGGTCCCTCCCAAGGGGTGGGGATGCAGCCGTTTTACAAAGGAAACCCCCGATGGCGGTTTTAGAGGGGGTTGCTGTAGCTGCGTTTGGTCTTGTCAGAGGACCCCCAGTGCAGCGGATATTAGCACCGACTCGCCCGCCTTGCTGGCGTTTGGAATGTCCCCGGGCAGTGGATTTTTTGTTTCCCCCCGTGCTGCTCCCCGGGTGGCAAAGTTTTCGCGGCGAGTCTATTCCTTGCCCCCTCGTCAGGATTGTGTCGTGCTTCCCTCAAGGGGTCGGGCCAACCCGCAGCTGTGGAGTCCCGGGATAGGTTGAAGCTCGCATAAGGTGGTTCCTGATGAAATCTCTGCCCCTTCCCCCCCAGTAAATTGCGTAGTTGTGGGGGGGTGACCTGAAGGCTGTGTGTAGGGGTGGGGCTCCTTGCCCACCCCACCCCCCCGCAGCTGGTGTTGTTGTCCCCTGTTTGGGTTTTCCCTCCCCTTTGCTGAAATTTTTTGGGGTTTTCCTTTTGGGGCTCTTCTGTCTTCGATCCTGCTCGCAAAGGGCCCGTTGTGTGGTGTGGAGGGGTAGGGGTGTGCAGGTGAAAACAGGGGAGTGGTGAGAAGTGCAGGAACCCAAAGGGCGAGCCGGTCAAGAAGCGCAGGGGAGTGGGGTTTTTTTCTTTATTTCTCTCCCATGGTTAGGAGCTCAAAACAGGAACGCAGCCTGGGAACTCTCTCGCTTCAGCACTCAGGGGCCCGAGCGGCCCTCTCTTGCTCTCAGCAGTCGCTCAATAGGAAAATTTGGGGAACACTCTCATTCTCACACAGCGCTTACTTTTTAAGATGTACGAGCCCCAAAGCCCGCGCTGTGCCGGAGAGAACCCGGGGCCCCGCGAGGCCGGAACCAACGTTTGTTTTTCCTGCGCTTCAGTTCGTTGGCTCGCGTCCCTTCAAACTATCAACACTATTTCTATCGGGAAAACCCCAGAAACAAAAGGGAATAAAATGCAGTAAGTACATTTGCAATTTTTTCCCTTCTAAATCATTTTGATTTAAAGTCAGAGTGGGGCCCCCTTTTTAAAAAGTTACGTATTTTTCCTTTTTTCGATGAAAAAAACCCAAAAAGGTTAAATAATTTTGTAATGAAAAAAGCTGGCATCTGCTTTTTATCATATAACTTCTTTTTCCCAGACGTGTCTAAATGGAAATTTGTTGTTAAAAAATTCCCCAGAAAACAGCTGATTTTCACTTCGCTGGGCCCTGGCACCACTTTTGACACAAATTTTTAACTGAAAAATACTCGTTTAACGGGGTTGTTAAAAAAAAAATTTACACATTTTCAGTTGTATTTTTAACAAAAAAGGAGTCATAAACAAGGTTTTGATCGGGAAGTCGAATTTCATGAAACGACAAATTGATCAAAACTCGCGTAAACAAAGAAGGGACTCGCTAAAAGGGGCGGCGTGTCGTCATTTTTTATAGTCGCAAGCTTGTACAGAAAAAAATCATAGGCAGCGATATACAAATGAAAATTTTGGACTTTTCTTTTAAAAAAAGACTTTTAGATTCTTCGGTTTCCTCTTATTTTTTTAAAAAAAAGAATTTTCAATATTTTCGCGGGCCCAAATTGAAAAGGCGCCAAGATTGCTGTGCGAAATACCATTTAGAGAAAATATGGGTTTCCCAAAACCCAGTCGGTCGTAATGAATAAAAATACTTTTATTTTTTGTGATTCCGACGTACATACAACTTGTAGGTTGAGGTATTATGATTTAAAGTTTTCACAATAAAAAAAAAAAGGGATTCGACAGGGAGGAAGGGAAAAATTTCTGAAAAAAAGCTTTTCATCCCGACGGAAACCCCAAAAGAAATATATCCCTTTTAGCCCCGGTAAAGTAGTTCAGGAGAGGATTTTTTTTGTCATTTAAAAAATTAAAGAAAAACGGGCCCCCAAACATTTCCCCTGGGTACCCTGACAGACGGTTACAATGGGTACGACCCTTCCACAAAAATTTCTGCGTTCTCCCAAAACGAGGAAGTTTGGGGCCCATTTTAGCAAAAACCCCGCAATCCCAATTGTTCTAATTTAAGCGGGCCCTAGGGAACCTTATCAAAGGCTTTAAAAAAATCAAAAAAAATTGCATCTTTTTTGCTGTCTGTTGTTAGACGTTACAAAATTTTGGGGTGTTATAATTTGAGTCTCAAAAATCCTTCGCTGTCAAAAACCATGCTGGGTTATTTAAGAATATTTTTGTAATGGCCATTTGCTACTTATATTTGTTTAAAGTTTTTATGATTTGGATGTAAGAGTTTAAGGTCTATGTTTCTGCTTTTGTTTTGTCCCCTTTTTGAATAGGGAACAATGCTCCCCTTTCCCCTAAGGGATTATTTGGGGCCGTGAAGGGGGGAAAAAGAATTGGTATACTCACTAAATTTCTTGGGACAAAATTTTAAGAGCTTCCCGGAACGCAGGGGACCAGAGTTTGTTTTCTTAAATTTTGGTCGTAACTTAAATTACTCCTGCTTTGTTTATTTTGATGTTAAAATTTCAGGGAGATCATCACCTTTAGTTAACTTAAATTTAAGGGTTTGGGTTTTTGAGAAACTGAACAAAACTGCTTTTTTAAAAGGGTTTGTTTTCCCCTTAGGGTCCTTTATTAGGTTTTTCTGGTTGTTTCTCAGGTTGGCCCCAATTTGTCCTGTTTTACCCCTTATGTAAGCCCATAATTTCTTTTTTGTGATCACCTTCCGAAATATCAAATTAACATATTGGAGTGAGAAGTCTACATTCTCTTGCAATTTTTAATCTTTTTATCCCAAACCCCAGTAATTTTTCTGAATTAGGATTATTTTCAATTTTTTAAAAAAACGATGTTTCCTTCTCAACAAACGTTTAGTTTTTGTAGAAACCCTGGCTGGTGGTTCTTGCTTGAAGTTATTTTAGTGGGTTTTTTGCACCCATAATAAAACCCAAGTTATTTTTATACATTTCCCAAAGGTCACCGACATTATTTAAATATGGGCCCCAAAAAAAAGACGATGAAATCATAGTATCCTCCCAAATTTTTGGTAAATCTGTTTTGGGTTCCGAGTCTGATGGCCTTTTTAGGGGTTTTCTTCGAAAGGGTTGAAATTTGCTCTCAAAGGAACTATTCATGATCCCCCGGCCCTGCAATTTAAATTCCCTATTGCCTAAGGGGGTGGAAAATTGGTAAAAAAAAAAACCCAGGAAATCCTTTCCCACGAGTTGGTGATTAAACTGTTGTACAAACCAAAGGTTTTTGGGTGGCTCAAAAAATGAGTTTTTAAAATTTTTACTGATTGATTACCAATTTGGGCCCTCTTCACCCCAATCAATATCTGGTAAGTTAAAGTCCCACCAACCAAAATTTGCCTTCCTTTTGGGCCCCAAAACAATTTTAGAAAGTTTGAGATAGCAACATTTTTTTATCTGAGTCTGGAGGTCTGTAAAACGTCCAAAAAAGAAGGTTCTATTTTTAAAATTAATTACAAAATAAACTTTCACTATTTTTGCCTTGTAAAAAAACTCACTGGCTAAGTTTTTCCTAATGGCAATCAAGACTCCCCCCCCTCTTTTTCCCAAACGTCCTTTTTTAAATATCAAAATCTATTAGAAATTCACTGCTGGGTGTTCCCGTTTCTAGCCCAAATTTCTGTTCCAATTACAACACAAGTTTTTTTGGGGACTAAATTTCTGAGTTCTTCTTTTTCTTTTAAAGATTGAAAAATTTTTGACTATGCATTTTTTTATTTTTTTCTCTTAAAGATTTGGGGTCGTTTACTTTTGTTTTTGGGATTTTTCGTTTTTAGAATCAGGGGTGATGCAAACTTTGGACAAAATTTCAAGTTTTCTTTTGGGGCGGGTTTGGGGAGATTTTGGGGCAAAAAGGTTCTTTTTTTTAGCTCAGTCTTTAAAAGAATCTTCAAAAAAATCTCGAACTAAAATTGGAAGCCCGCAGGTAAACAAATCCATGAATATCCCTTTTCATAAGCTTATAAACTGCTGAATTCATTTTCATACATTTAGTTGATCCATGAATTGCAACGTCCAGGCAACTGCTTTATGTTTCCCCTGGACTCTCATTTGCAAAAACGCACGGTATTTTACTTGGTGGACGGACCCGGGTTGGTTCAATGTTTTCCCGATTGGGGGGCTTAAAAGCCATGATTTAACTCCTCTTTTAATCTTTTAATCAAAAAAATTTCCCTTTTCACTGTACTATTTCTAATGTTAAAATTTAAATGGGGTTTTTTAAACTGGGCCTAGTAATAAGTGAGAACGTACTCGGCAAGGGGCACCAAAGGGGACTAAATGGTTCAGGTTTCACAAAGTTTTAAAACCTCAAAAATGGAATAAAAGGGGTCTAGCTACATCTAAAAATTTTAAAATTAAAGGTGCTAGGAAAATTGTTGTTCCGTCACATGTAGAAAGAGCAAGGAAAATAGAAAAATTTAAAGGCCCAGGAACAACACGGGTAGCCATCTTGAAAAGCCAATAAAAAAGATCACCCTTTTAAAGGGGGTTTTAAAAAACAATTTCGTTAGTAAATAAAATTTTGCATTAAATACCAAAAGTGCGATCTTAAAATTCCAGTTACTGTATGAGTAAAAGATGTAAAGATGTAAAAAGTAAAGACGTAAAAGGTGTAAAAATGAATTAAAAAGGGGCTCCAAAAGCCAGGCAGCCTCCTCCTGGACATGCAATCTGATTTTGAAGAAGCAAAATAGCATAATTATTAAAACAAAACAGAACATTTAGACAGGGGGAAAATTTTGGGTTTTTTTTTCAGCCTTTTCCAAAAAGGGTTTTTAAAATAAACTTAATATGATTTGTTTTCGATTTTTTTATAGTTTATTTTTTTTTAAAAAAAAATGTTGTTTGTGGAGGGTTTCCTTTAATTTGCAGGGTTGCGTAATGTTTTGCTAGTAAAAATAAGGGGTAAAAATATCTCAATATTTTTGTCCCCTCAAAGCCCCAAAAATTTTAAAGACCCTTAATTTCAATTCTCGCGTTGAACATTTTTCCTTTAATTAAACCAAAAAGAAATTCCAAAAATGTTGAACATAATCACATTTCCAAAAATTTTGGCAATACTTCTTTACTAAACCACAAAAAACACATTTATCATTATCAGCTCTCCTTTCTTTTTTAAAAAAAATTTGACCTAAACTATGCAATTTTTTAGCTGAAAAACCCTTTCAAAATTTTTCTTTAACTTTATGTACGTTTAAGAAGCATAAATTTCCCGTTACGCGACCCCCTTTTCGACCCCTTTCACAACATTTTGCTCGTAAATTTTTATCAATCTAATTCAAGTATTCTAGGCCTTTATGAAAGGCGAAACTTTAAGGGGGGTGTTAATTAATACCTTTTTGTTCTCAACAAAAAATTAAAATTTTCTTTGCAGCGTAAAGTGCCTATAGCCCTCAAAAGTAAAAATTTAATGTTTTAAATTTTTCTTTTCCCTAAACCATCTTGGGACCAAAAAAGTCCATTTTATAAAAAAAAATGAGCAAAATGAAAAACGTCTTTGTTATCCCCTATTTTAGACACAATATATTTTTTTCCTATTTGAATTCGTTGTTGTAACAAAATGGCTCAACAAGAAATTCAGCAGAGGTTTTTGGCGTACATTTGTAAAAAAAAAGTTCTATAAGCATCAAAGACGTCCTTCCAAAAAAGGCTATATGAAGTAAATTTTGAAACTAATTCTGGACCATATTTGTTCAAAATTGGAAACTTAGGGAAATTAGTAAGTAAAATATCTTTCCATTTATGGGCCGATTTTTCAGCCCTGCAAATCCAGGATAATTTAAGAGATGTGACGAATGTTGTTAAGTCAGGAAGGCCAATACCACCATTTTTAACACTTTTGTGAGCTATTTCCGACCGATTTTGTCCGTTTTTTTTTATTCCAGACAAATTGATAACATACTTGTTGACAAGTTTGAAAAAGACATCAGGAGGATTTGGCAGAAGTAACCACAGATGAGTCAGTTTTGACAGAATTATGGATTTTAAATTGCAACTCTGCCAAGAGGCGTTATCTGGCGTTTTACCCATATCTTAAATAAGTACTTAACATCGGCTAGTCTTTCTGAATAATTAATTTAAACAATCTTTCAAATCATTCGTAAACCATACACCAAGTATTCGAAATTTGGATGGATTCCAATCGAAGTCTAAATGCTCTAAATATCGGATTTTACATTTTTTTCTACTTCCCAGCCATATTACACTTGACTTACCCAAATTCATTTGAAGACCTGACACCAAGCCAAATCTATATAGAACACCAATACATGTTTCAAAAGACTTACAATCTCCTGCAAGCAGGAACTCTGTATCATTGGCGTACTGTGACAATTTATGTTCTACATCATTAATTGTAATTCCTTGGATATCAAGATTTTTCCCTGACCATTATTGCAAGTATTTCTACACATAACACAAAAAAACAGGGAGAAATTGGGTCCCCTTGTCTACAACCTCTTTTTACGTTTAAACCAGTCTGAGACCTGACCGTTTACGATGACACACGACTTAATGTTTTTTATAAAAGTCCTTATCCATTTGCATATATCTTTTTTAAAACCGAAAACATCTAGTACTTTAAACATAAATTCCCAATTTACCGAATCAAAAGCTTTTTCGAAATCGATATTTAATAACAACCCAGGTAAGGTATATTCATCCAAATAAGCAATAGTATATAAATCAGTCGTAAAATTATCACCAATATATCTGCTTTTAAGAAGAAAAAGAAACACCCGAAGGTGCTGGGAGAAACCCAGAGAAGCACTGTCTTCACCCGCCTTTAGAGCAGTCCTGTACCACCCTTGGAGGCCTGCGCTGTGTTGACGATGGGTACAGGCACGCACAGGACACTCCATTAAGATATCAAGGGACATAACTGCTCCTGAACAGAGGTAAATTAGACTACAGGATGCAGCTCATAACAGCCTTAAAGTAGCATCCCCATGGGTGTACCAGCCCGTATTTCATGACTGCAGAGCCCACCCGGCGAAAAACACCACCCCCCAGCTACCGAGCACACCCCACAGACCAACCACCCCTGCCCACGGACAGATGAAGACAGTGCCACTACAGACACAGCCAAGCTTTCGCCATACGGTCTTATGTGCCCTCAAGAGAGAATCCAAAGTTGTAGTCTTTCCCACTGTCAACAGGACTTTCCCTGTGGTCAGTGGGTCTTTCCTCACCGTCACTGACCTTTCTCCAGGGTCAGCCTAGTAAGGCAAAGAAGAAAAAGAAACACCCGAAGGTGCTGGGGAGGACCCAGAGAAGCACTGTCTTCACCCGCCTTTAGAACAGTCCTGTACCACCCTTGGAGGCCTGCGCTGTGTTGACGATGGGTACAGGCACGCACAGGACACTCCATTAAGATATCAAGGACATAACTGCTCCTGAACAGAGGTAAATTAGACTACAGGATGCAGCTCATAACAGCCTTAAAGTAGCATCCCCATGGTGTACCAGCCCGTATTTCATGACTGCAGAGCCCACCGGCGGAAAACACCACCCCCCAGCTGCCGAGCACACCCCACAGACCCAACCACCCCTGCCCACGGACAGATGAAGACAGTGCCACTCCAGACACAGCCAAGCTTTCGCCATACGGTCTTATGTGCCCTCAAGAGAGAATCCAAAGTTGTAGTCTTTCCCACTGTCAACAGGACTTTCCCTGTGGTCAGTGGGTCTTTTCCTCACCGTCACTGGACCTTTCTCCAGGGTCAGCCTAGTTAAGGCAAAGAAGAAAAAGAAACACCCGAAGGTGCTGGGGAGGACCCAGAGAACACTGTCTTCACCCGCCTTTAGAGCAGTCCTGTACCACCCTTGGAGGCCTGCGCTGTGTTGACGATGGGTACAGGCACGCACAGGACACTCCATTAAGATATCAAGGGACATAACTGCTCCTGAACAGAGGTAAATTAGACTACAGGATGCAGCTCATAACAGCCTTAAAGTAGCATCCCCATGGTGTACCAGCCCGTATTTCATGACTGCAGAGCCACCGGCGAAAAACACCACCCCCCAGCTGCCGAGCAACCCAATTTACCGAATCAAAGCTTTTTCGAAATCGATATTTAATAACAACCCAGGTAAGGTATATTCATCCAAATAAGCAATAGTATATAAATCAGTCGTAAATTATCACCAATATATCTGTTTTTAATAAACCCTGTTTGGTCTTCGTTACAATGTTTGGTAGTACTGATTTAATCCGATTTGCCATGCATGACGATCCAATTTTATATACGACATTTAAAAGTGAAATTGGTCTCCAGTTTTTTTAATACTGTCTTGGTTTATCACCTTTGGATAGATGTAATGATTCCTTCTTTTTGCACACGGTCAATTCTCTTTTCTGAAACTTGCGTTTAAAGCTCTGACAACGAATATACCAATTTTAGTCAAGAAAACCTTAAAAACTTCTGTGGTGAAACCGTCAGAGCCAGGGCTTTTTTTATTACTCATGTTCTTCAGACATACGTTGCTTCTTCTAAAGTAATCTCTCCCTCTAAATCGTTTGCTTCTTTTTTTCTAGACACGGGATGCTATTCACTAATTTTATTTATTTCACAATCCTGGACATTGTCTTCTCTATAGAGTGACTGGTAAAGCTTCCGCACCTCTTGAAGGATATCCTTTTGATTTGTTAATGTTTTACCTTGTTCATCGATGATCTTAGCCATATTCTTACTGACAAAATGCCGCTTTTCTAAATTGCAAAAATAACTACTGACTTTCTCCCCTTCCACTATCCATCTCGCTCGTGATCTTAATATACTCCTTCTATTTGTTTTTCTCTAATTTCTTTCAGCTGTTCTTTTTTCATATTTATATTTCTAACGTCATCCTCATTCTTTTCTCAAGTTTTTCTAATCTACAAATATCTTGCTCTAATTGTTTTTCTTTTTCCATAGTTTTCTTCGTTTTCATCGTAGCATAAGAAATTGTTTTTGCTCTTATTTTTATCAATAAAAAATCGAGAAAAATGTCGTCAGAAACAGAAAATTGTAAGTCCTCATCTCGCAAATTGTTTTCATTTATGTTTACTGCATATTCTTCCTTTAATGTTTTTAATTTCATCATTTATTTCATCTACATAAGCTTTATCTTTTAAAAGAGATGAATTGAACTTCCAAAAGGTATTATGCTTTATATTGTCATTGAATTTCAGTTTAAGAAGGACAGCGGAATGATCTGTTCTATATCCGCATTCGATATCACGTCATCTACAAATGAAACCACAGAATCTGAAATTTAAAAAAAGTCTTACCTCGCCTGTTGAAAAGGATTGGTTCTTCTCATCGTGTAACGGAGACAATCAGGATTTAACTGACGCCAATATCGTTTAAAAATCTAAATTATCGATAATTTTTTTCGCCAGTCTATTTTGCTTTAATTTATGAGTATGTTTGTAAGTACAATAGTCTCGAGAAGGATCAAGAACTAGATTAAAATCACCTGCTAGTATTATATTTTCAGTATCAAACCCACCAATCTTTTCTTTCAGTTCATGATAAAACCCAGGATCACTCTGTTAGGGCCATATACGTTAACAAAAGGAAATTGCTTTTATGCATTTCAGTCAATACCATGACATAATTTCCAATTGTATCTTTCATTACACGTTTGACTTTGAATTCGAAATTATTGTTAACCAGTATTGCAACCCCTCTTGAGTTTGATGCATGGTTTGAAAAAAACCCTCGATATCCCCATCCGCTAAAACATAGTCTTCCATCTTTTTCTCAAAATGCGTATCTTGTAAAAAAAAAATAAACAGAATATTTCTTGTTTCTTAAATAATGAAAAACATCCCGTCTTTTCTGCGGATTGTTTAGACCTTGACAATTTACTGAAAGAACTGATATACTACTATCCATGTCTTAAGTAAATTTTAATGAATACATTATTTTTAAATAACAAAAACTTTACATTATTGCCGTCAAGCAACAAACAATCCCAAATTAAAGGAAACATCCAATCAATGCAAAGACGACAAAGTGAATAAACCATACAGACAATAAAATGACTCCCTTTGTAACGCAAATCATCATATCCTGGTAAATCGACGAACACATAACGAAGACGGAGTAGGACAAGCATCATGTACAATATCCTGCAAACAACAAACAATGGAAACGTGTAGAAAATCGCTTGACTAGGCACAAGCGAGCATTGGGGTGCGTGTCGACCAAAAAAAAAACTTGCAAACTATTTGTCACGTTGCAGTGGTTTAGCATTCACGTACCAAGAGGTTAAGGGGCAAGGATGTGATTCCTGGCAGAATCACTTGTGAGATCGTGTGGCTCCAGATGGTCTCCAGAATGTAGTGTGGTATGTCTTGATGCCGCTAATGTATGTAACGACCTTAAACATGCTTTTAACTGTGTGTGAAACAGAGCCAAAGAATCACTGCAATTTATAAGAAAAGGTGCATATTGTTTTATTAAAATTATCCTGAAATTTAAGCGGAAAACTGGAGAGTGAACTACATAAACTAATCTGATTTACGACATTACATTTTGGAATCACCTTCACAGTAGAAAGAAACTCGTGGAGAGCGTGGCAGCAGAGAGTCCTCAGAAGAGAAGCCCCATTCAAGCAAGTGTTTCGGCCCTTATCTCCTGACACTCTAGGGGGTTGGGCCACACCCGGTTCATGACTCCGGATGTCCTCTGCTGCCCCTTTTTTTCCCCCCATCTTGGGACGAGCCATGGCTGGGATTCGAACCCATGACCCTCTGACATGCTCATTTTCTACTAAAAAGACTCGCGCTTTAACCACTGAGCCACAGGGACAACCCGATATTTGTAGGGAAATTAAGCCTTATGAAGTTCACTTTTGTTCCTCCTTGACCAGATCCAGCTTGAACACCTCTCTGCCGCTTCTGCATTGCTTTCAGGGCTCTGGTTTTTTCCTTCCCTGCAACTGAGAGCTGTTTCATGAGGCTGTATGCAGACGTTCCTACAAACGTCACATACATTAATAAAGAAAAGATCTTGACAAAATGGTCGATGCACATTGTTTGATTATTCTCTCGTCTAACTCATCCAGCCAGACCTCTCTCCACCCCCACTCCCACCCCCGAAATACAATAATAATCGGAAAAAAGAAAGCGAAGGGGAGAGAAAATAGTAGATTCAAATACAGCTGTTATGTATGTATCAAATGGAATGGGGTATAAACAAATGCAGAAGTTGACGTAAACGTCGGGAGGCGAGGGGATGAGGAGCGAGTCGCAAGCAATTATATTTATTCTTGGTCTATCTCATTGTTTGTATGACCTGATCTCTCCTAAACAGTCATCCAGTTCGCAAGTAGTTTTGTGTGCGTGTGCACTGTGGAGTATGTGTGTGTGTGTGCGTGTGTGTGTGGTGTGTGTGTGTGTGTGTGTGTGTGTGTGTGTGTGTGTGTGTGTGTGTGTTTTGTGGTGTGTGTGTGTGTGTGCGTGCGTGCGTGCGTGCGTGCGTGCGTGTGTGTGTCAGTGTATGTGTGTGTGTGTGTGTGTGTGTGGGGTGTGTGTGTGTGTGTGTGTGTGTGTGTGTGCGTGCGTGCGTGAGTGAGTGAGTGTGTGTGTGTGGTATGTGTGTGTGCGGTGTGTGTGTGTGTGTGGTGTGTGTGTGTGTGTTTTGTTGTGTGTGGTGTGTGTGTGTGTGTGTGAGAGAGAGAGAAGAGAGAGGACAGAAGCAGACAGACAGACAGACAGACAGACAGACAGACAGACAGACAGACAGACAGAGTTGGTTGGAAAACTAGGAGCAACGAAAAAAAACCGTGAATTTTAACCTGTCTAAATTAACGGATACAGGTTTGAAACAAACAACAAACAAACAAAAAGCAAACAAACAAGCAAAATACTAGCAGGCATTGACTGCAAACGCTGATGGCACAACATGCATTTGGGAAGTGGATGGCAGAACAGTCAGAAGAAAGTTACAGCTCGTGTGTACCAGCCCAGATACCTCTGTTTGTGTCTGCGAACGCTCTCCTTCGCTTCTCAGCAACAAAATGCTATTACAGTGAACACACACACCCCACACACACACACACACACACACACGCACACACACACACACACACACACACACACACACACACACACACACACATGTGCGCGCGCACGCACGCGCCGCACGCGCTCTACAGGAGAGAAGAGAGGAGAGGAGAGAGAAGGGAAGAGAGAGGGAGAGAGACAGAAAAAGACAGACAAAGACAAGACGGGACAGAAGAAATATTAAACATACAAATTTGAGTACGGGTCATTAAAAATTTTCCCCCCAGTGAAGTGATGTTTTATTCAGTCCAGTAAAAACCTGAAATGATGTGATGCAGTCGGGCCCTTAATTTAGTTTAAAAAAGAAGGCTGACAAACTTGTTGCGTTATATCCACGGGCATCAAAAAATCTGTGTCATTAAAAAAACGTTTTTTCCCAGTTGTAACAGAGTAATAATATGGCAATATCTGTTAGATTTTTTTCTCGACGCTTTTTTTTTCTGAATATTTTTCCCACAATTTTGTAATAGGGTACAAAGGGGCTTTTTAAGTTTAGGTGGTGGTGGGTGCGTGTTTTGTTGCTGACTTCGCTCTAAAAATTTTGGATGCGTGTACGATTTTTTCCCCACACACACCCACACCATACAACATAGATACCCAGGAACACACTGTAAATTTCTTCCTTTTAATCTCCCTGCCCCTCTATGATCTTACAAATCAATCACCCTTTTAAAAAATAAGATCAATCCCGCCAATTAAGACACAATACATAAACACTTCAATATCATATATAGCGTACATATAGTATCTGATATATCACAGATCCGCCGCGCCCTCCACAGTGTCTCACATGCAATCAACGCATTCAGTTCCACATACCAAGCCCAGTCTACAGCACTAAATAAGACGAGAAGGATACGTCCCAACGTAAAACAGCCGTTCACAAACACAGCGACGAAGAAGAAGGGTTCAACACAGCAAGCACAATATTTACGCGACTATCAAAAAGAACCGCAAATTACAGGCACGTACCATAGCAAGAACGCAGATTCAAAGCACAGTTAATCAGAAGAACCGCAGATTCTAAAGCACAGTAACATAGAAGAACTGCGATTCAAGCACAGCACATATGAATCCCCGGAGAACACAATTTCACCAAAGTCCCATAGAACACAATAAACTTCGATTCGACGTACCGTTGATCTAAAACAAATATTAACTTCTCCGTGTATGATACTACAGTGTTCACACAATAAATTCAGCCACCGACACACATGCGGTGGTCCAATTAGAGCACATAATATTCTTACAGGAGTATTTAAAGTCACTCTCGGCGATACAGCATTCACAACAATTTTTATAACAAATACATTTCCTGCTACATATTCCGCTGGTACCAGTCATCAAAAGTATCCCACATACACAATCAACTCTTCGTCGTACTACTGACTTGAAAGTCAGCCTCTCCACATAGAATCACTACGGAGAAAAATGATGATTAAACAAATAAATTAGGCTGGACACCAAAGCCTCGGCCGTTAATTCTTGCTCCCTTCTCTTGTCTAATATATTATTTTCGTCATGTAGTTACCTATTCCATTTCAAGTTGACGTCATAATTTACGTTGACGTAACAATACTCCCCCTCCTCAAACAAAAAAACAATGACCGAATTGTTTTTTGGTTTGTTTGTTTTGTTTGAAGAAGTAAACAATACAGCAGAATACATAAACCCAGAATCAACATCAAAACAGCTTCATAAAACTACAGTTCACACAAGGAAACTCACTTCCTAAGGGATCAATTGAATCTCACATGAGCGGGAAAGAAGGTCAGCGAAAACATCGCCGAACCAGGAACTGGCTGGACTTCAAACCAGAACTCCTGCAAAGACAACGCCCATCTCATAATTCTTGAGTTCTTAAAGTTTGACGTTCGCAGGTACGTCAACGGACGATGATCTGTCTGCAAGATAAATCTGACTCCCCAAAGGAACCTTACAAACTTCTGAACAGCCCAGACAATGGCTAAAACATTCCCGCTCAATAGTACTGTACGCCTTCTCACGATCCAGCAACTTCGACTAGCGAACACGACTGGGTGAAGGACATCATCACTCTCCTGAAGCAATACAGCACCCAAACCAACAGAACTAGCATCAGTCCTGAGAAACAAAAGAATTTACCCAACCTAGGTAATAACACCACAGTCACTCTCGGCGATACAGCATTCACAACAATTTTATAACAAATACATTTCCTGCTACATATTCCGCTGGTAACCGTCATCAAAAGTATCCCACATACACAATCAACTTCGTCGTACTACTGACTTGAAAGTCAGCCTCTCCACATAGAATCACTACGGAAGAAAATGATGATTAAAAACAAAATAAATTAGGCTGGACACCAAAGCCTCGGCCGTTAATTCTTGCTTCCCTTCTCTTGTCTAATATTATATTTTCGTCATGTAGTTACCTATGTCATTTCAAGTTGACGTCATAATTTACGTTGACGTAACATGAAGGTCTGTAAAAACATATACCTTTCCTGACCAAATCATTTCATTAATTATATTTGCTCGACAGATACAGAAGAAATATCTTGTCAAAGATCATGTAGCCGAACTAAAGGCCTGCCCATTGTGTATGGCGCTTATCCAATACTCTGAGTATCATGTTCTGAAGATATGTCATTAGACACTGCTCGATAATTGTCAGGATAATCAATGTCTCTGTTTTGTGAAAGTGCACATCAATGCCACAATTCTGCATGTATGTGAAGTCTTGTGTGTGAACTGTGGGATTAAACTAGCGCTAAAAGAAATGCATGATACCATCTATGGAGACTTTTTAAAAAAATAATGTTCTATAGAAAACAGTAATGTCCTAGAACTTTGTTCAGTTTCAGTAAACATTGGCAGACATGCATTGCAAACATACTGAATCTGACTAATTCACTGATATAAATTAAGAACGATCTCCCTTCCTGAATCGTTCTAATCTGCAAGTAGGCACACAGCGTTTATATTCCTTATGCTTTTAAAATCATACAGACAGACGTATTGAAGGGAACATGAAACAGACAGAAACAGACATGTGTAGAGAACTAAAAGATCTTTTCGTAACGACTGTGTTTGTTGGGTCTCGGTGGCCTGACATATGTCTGTCGTTTGCCATACCCACTGAAGAGCAGAAATCGTTGCTAGGCTCGGCTGAAACAATCGTTAGTTTACTTATATTTAAAGTCTTTTCATCGTGTCGATGATTTTAGACTCTAGCACCAAAAACAGCAGAATTTTGTTAATTTTTCAACATCATAAAAAACTTTTGTTTAAAAGGGGAAGAGACTCAAGACTCAAGACTCAAGATATTTTATTCATTTTAGGCCTCAGCCCGTCATGAAGGGGGATGTGAATATACAACTGACCGAAGTTTTGTAGCAAATTCAAAATGGAAGCTAACAATGATATAGAACATATTCATGTAGTCAGAGCATCTCTCATCTTAAATCCTTTGTATAAAAATAATGCAGATTATGTACATCTTCCAGAACCGTCGATGACATTAACAAACTCAATTTAAACAGTGTAGGATTTCTATAATATTTAGGCTTAATTAACGTTTCACGTGTACGTCCAAGTGCTGGACAACACAGAACAAAATGCACCTCATTTTCTTCGCTTCATTACATAGGGACAATTAGTCGTTGCCACAAACGTTCTATATCGATAACGTGTGTCAATAGACAAAATCCCGACCTAAAACTAGTGTAATATATGCAGATGCTTACAAAACTAATGTAAAAGGCTTTAAAAAATGTGGTCACTCAAAAAAGAAAAAAAGTTCCCGGAAAACAAACCCCGGGGCAAAGTTTTTGAAAAAATTTAAAAAAACCCCCAACCCCAAGTTCC
>JAFLJL010018628.1:2500-62023 GCA_018398815.1 Conus ventricosus | reverse complement strand
CACACACACACACACACACACACACACACAAAACACACACACACACACACACACACACATATCCCTCCACTTTTGAACTCAAACTTGGTATCTGTGGCAAGCTCTTCCCGTTGTTCTTCAAGTTCCAAATTACTGGTAAACGTTGAGTTTACAGAGGTTAACCTGGCACTTTGCTTGGTGGTCATGATGAGGTGAGGGGTATAGAGATGGATGGTATCCGTGTGTTTGTGTGTGGAGGAAGGTGGAGGGGAAATTGGGAGTAGGGAGGGGTGGGGAGCACAAGACATCCATGTCAGAGTGTTTTGTGTCTGAGTTCACACACAAGGTTTGGCCTTTGTCATTGTGAAGTGCTTTGAGACATCAGAATTTAAAGCATTCAAGAAGCGCTGTATCATCTGATTCATCATTTTCATTTTCATGGTAATTATTATCAGCATTATTGTTATCATCTTCGTCATCATTATTATTGGTGGTGTTGTTATGAGTTTGGTGGTTTCTTTGGTGGTTTCTTTGTTTTGGGGGTCATCTTCCACTTTTTAGTGAACTATTTTTGGCAGAATGCCACTTTCACGACTGGGATGGCACCACTCACGCTGATGTTCATAAACAGGATTTGGGTGTTCCACAAAGGAACACCCTGTCTTCTGCCCTCTTTAGCATAAAATCAACAACATTGTCAATTCATTTCACCAGGATTCTGAGTGCTCATTGTTTGTAGATGATTTTGCCCTCTATGCCAAGTGTTCAGCTAGGCTACAGCTTTTTGAGGATAAAATACATCTGTGGGTGGGAGAAAATGGCTTTACCTTTCAGCCACTAAGGCCCGGTGCACTGACTTGGCTTTACCTTTCCAGCTACTAAGACCCGGTGCATTGACTTGGCTTTACCTTTCCAGCTACTAAGACCGGTGCATTGACTTGGCTTTACCTTTCCAGCTACTAAGACCCGGTGCATTCACTTCCATAACTTTGGCCAGTTCTTTGCTGATCCTGAAATCCAAACAGGGAAATCTTTGATTCTAGCTGTAAAAGAGGCCAAATTTCTGGGAGTTATTTTTGATCAAAAACTCAGCTTTCTTACTCACATTAAACACTTGAAAACTTCTTGTCAGAAAGCTCTGAACATTCTGCAGTTCATAGCACACACTGACTGGAGCGCTGAAGAGAAAACTTGCTGCACCTTTACATAGCCTTGGTCCATTCTAAACTGGACTATGGCTGTGTTGTGTACAGCACTTGTGAGACCCAGTTACCTGAAACACTTGGATCCCATTTCTGCATCAAGGGCTATGGTCTCTGTCCTGGAGCATTCCACGACAACCCAGTGTAACAGCCTTCGAGGCTTTGGTCTCTGTTTTTGAGCAATCCACACCACCCCAGTGTACAGCCTGCAGAGGCAGGGAACCCTCATCATCCAACTGAAGGCTGAAACTTTTCCCTTCGAACTACAATCTCAGATTGTTTCTCAGAACTGAAAACCCTGCTTTAGGACTGTGTTTTAGTCCTCAGTTTTCAAAGGAGAGATTTTGAAGACCCAATCCCTTTTGTGTTCCTAAGCATTGGACATGGTAATGTAGCCACATGGAGCAGAAGGCCTGTCTTGATCAAGGAGTTGTGCCTGACTCTGTTCATTTCCACATAAGCCATCCAAGGACCTTCTTCACACCAGAAATCCACTTTTGATCTTTTTGGCAAAGAACCCACCAGTCCTTAAACAGACATACAGGGCATTGAGTGTTGCCCTCAGTCCTTAGAGGCATACAGGGCAATGTTTGATGACCAGTCGCTCAGGCATACAAGGGCATTGTTTGCTGACCAGTCCTCAGGCATACAGGGCATTGTTAGCGTGACCAGATCCTCAGGGCATACAGGGTCCTTGTGTGCTGACCTAAGTCATCAGGCATCCAGGGCATTGTTTGCTGACCTGTCCTCAGACATACAGGGCCATTGTTTGCTGACCAGTCCCTCATACATACATGGCATTGTTTGCTGACTCAGTCCTCAAACATACAGGGCAAATGTTTTCCACCAGTTTCTCAGGCATACAGGGCATTGTTTGCCCAACACAATCCTCAGACATACAGGGCATTGTTTGCGCCCACCAATACCTGAGGCATACAGGGCATTGTTTTCCCACCAGTCCTTCAGGCGATACAGGGCAATTATGCCCACCAGTCCTCAGGCATAAGTGCCTTTGATTGCCGACCAGTCCTCAAACATACAGGGCATTGTTTGCCCACCACTCCTTAGGCATACAGGTCATTGTTATGCCCACCAGTCCTCAGGCATACAGGGTAGGGGGTGGAAAAAAAAAGCATGTGATTGCCGACCAGTCCTCAGACATACAGGGCATTGTTTGCTCAAATCATCCTCAGCATACAGGGCATTGTTTGCCCCCCAGTCCACAGGCATACAGGCATTGTTTGCAAACCAATTCCTCAGCATACAGGGCATTGTTTTGCCCACCAGGTCCTCAGACAAACAGGGCATTGTTTGCCCACCAGTCCTCAGGCTTACAGGCATTGTTTTGCCCACCAACCTCAGGCATACAGGGCATTGTTTGCCCCCAGTCCACATATACAGGGAATTGTTTGCCGACCAGTTTCCTCAGTCAAACAGGCTAATGTTTCCCCCCAACGCTCCGACATACAGGGCATTGTTAGCCCACCATCCCTCAGGCAATACAGAGCATTGTTTGCCCCACTCAACCTCAGGGCATACAGGCATTGTTTGCCCACCATCCTCATGGCATACAGGGCATTGTTTCCCACCAGTCCTCAGGTATTCAGGAATTGTTTGCCCACCAGGCCTCCGGCATACAGGGCATTGTTTGCCCATCAGTTCTCCTCGACATACAGGGCATTGTTTGCCCACTCAGTCTCAGGCATACAGAGCATTGTTTGCACACCAGTTCTCCAGGCAATACAGGCATTGTTTGCCCACCAGTCCTCAGGACATACAGGGCATTGTTTGCCCATCAGGTCCTCGGACTACAGCATTTTGCCCCACCAGTCCTCAGGCATACAGAGCATTGTTTGCATCACCAGTCCCTCAGGCATACAGGGCATTTGAGTTTGGCCCACCATCTCATGCAGACATGGCATTGTTTGCCCACCATCCTCAGCATACAGGCATTGTTTGACCCACCAGTGTCCCTCCCAGGCATACATGGTATTGTTTCCCCCCACCATCCTCAGCCATACAGGGCATTGATTTCCCACCATCCTCAGGCATACAGGGCATTGTTTTGCACAACCATTCCTCAGGCATACAGGGCATGGTTTGCACACCAGTTCCTCATGCATACAGGGCATTGTTTGCCGACCAGACCTCAGCATACAGGCAATTGGTTGCCCACCATCCTCGGCTTACGGCATTGTTTGCACACCCAAGTCCACAGGCATACAGGGCATTGTTTGTCCCACCAACCCTCGGCATACAGGGCAGTGTTTCCCATCAGTCTCAGGCACAAGGGCATTGTTTGCTGACCAGTCCTCAGACATACAGGGCATTGTTGCTGATTCTCTGTAACAAAACATTTCCATCCTTTTATGAAATATTTCAAAGGAATGGTTCAAACTCCGAGATAGAGTTTGCTATGAGTCCGCCTTGTTGCCCAACCATTCCTCAAATTAATCAAAGCATCCAATCAGATTGTTCAATTATTTCTGCTAGTATGTACAGCCATTGGTTCTAGCACTGAAGATATACAGGACTTTTCCCTGATTTGTCCTGATTTTGCGTCAGCTTTGGAGACCAAAGCTGGCCATAACATCCTGACCTTTCTAAACTTTTACTGACTTATTACCTCTTTGAAAGTGAAAGGTACATAATGGTGTTCTTGCTTGTGTTCCCAGTCATGTGACATTTGGGAAATGAATGCGATCGTATTGGCCAGGATGCCTAACATAGAAATTGGTCCAGACATATATTCCCCTACTGAATTTTGAAACAAAGGTTAATGATTTGTCAAGTACCTCAAGAGGACTGGAATAACACAGATGGACAAGTCCATTTATCCCAAGATCTGTCCAAACCTAAGAGTCCCTGGTCTACCCTGTGGTGGTCACAAGGAAGAAACAGTTTATTGCCATTTGCACACTGCCAATGTCATTTTTAAGTCATAGCATCTTTACAGATAAGAAGGTCCAAGTTGCAACTCCATAATGATGAATGACTCACAAGAGACAAATTCTAATTGATGCAAAGGGGACTATAAAAGATGTCAGACTTAAACGCTTAACACAAGCACATTGAAAGACCTTGTTCCGTTGTTCCCCCGGAGTCGATTTTTTTTGATAAAATCACTGTTTTAGAACAGGAAATTACACTCTTTTTCGCAGATGATTGATGACTAAAAATAAAAGGACTGAATGTTTAACTTTGCATTTGAATTCTGCTCACTTTGGTTTTATATGTGTTTGACCCTGATGTGGATTTTTGGGTGGCAGGGCTTGAAGCGACATGTTTTTAATTTGGTGGTATTTCATGTGCCTTTTACACCAACAAAGATAATGCAGAGTTCCTGATACATCCATGTTGTTTAGTTTTTTTTTCCTTGGTTTTCTCTTTGTTTACATTACACATAATTTAGAAAGAAAGGGTTAGTTTACCGCATACAGATAGAGACAAACAGATTACATGACACAGATACAGACCAGATACAATTACCGGACACAGATACAGACAAACAGATTACAGGACACAGATACAGACAGACAGATTACAGGACACAGATACAGACAAACAGATTACACAACACAGAACAGAGTACAGGACACAGATACAGACAGACAGATTACAGACACAGATACAGACAAACATACCGAAGACAACAGATTACAGACAACAGATTACAGGACACAGATACAACAAACAATTACAGACACAGATATAGACAAACAGATAACAGGACACACAGGTCTTTCTGACAGTGACAGTGTGTCTGTGGCGGTCACTAACCCCTTATCTTTCTACAATTTTGGCTTCATTATCTGCCCTCAGTCACTTCGTTCGAAAGCTACAAATGACACATGTAATGTTTGAACTTTGGTTGTTTAGGACAAGGGTTGCTTGATGATTATAGTGATTATGAATTTAGGATTGAGGAACAGTACGTTTATTATTATTACCACAGACAATCCAATTCTCTGTTTCAGACGCCATCTAGGATTGAGTGAAATGAATCATAAGTATCCCAGCCAAAACAGTCGTGAGACACCTGTCAGAATCCATTCAGCTACCCTTACCAAGTCTGAAGCCGACGGACAGACAGATTATGGACCAGATACTAAAGCTAGAAACCAGTTGATCCTGATGCGAAAGAGGAATCTCACTCCTACCATTCCAGACAGGCAGACTACAGGAAAGGAAGGCGGACACAGACTTAAATCTTGCATTCGTGTGCCAAGCCTCCTCTGTATCGAACCGGATTTCCTTCGACACAGAGAGTGTGAACACCATAAAATAAAAGCATCAATGAAGTCTCAGATGTGAAGGGAGAGCGTACCACTGTTTTCACTCATCATGCTGAAATACTAATACCACCAAACTGTTGTTTTAAGATTGAACCTGTTTTGTGAATTAAGTCTGAAACCAGGGCCACAGCTAAGTGTTTGTCAGTGATGTCCCATCATGACTGAAAACCCGTTATATCTAACATCATCAGTGATGTACAACAAGACTGAACCAGTCCACATCATACACCGCATGTTGTCATCAAGACTGAACATCCACATCAAACATCAGTCGTGATTCATCAAGACTGACCAGTCACATCACCAAACAGCACGTGATGTCATAGACTGTAACCATCACAACAAACATCAGCATGATGGCATCAAGACAACCATCACATCAAACATCAGCAGTGATGCAACAAGACTGAAGGCCAGTCACATCAAACATCACAGTGATGTCATCAAGACGGAATCCAGTCACATCATACATCAGCTATGATGTCCTCAAACTGAACCAGTCAAAACTAACATCATAGTTAGTCATCAAGACCGAACCAGTCACATCAAACGTCATCAGTGATGGTCATCAAGACTGAACCATCACATCAAACATCGCAGTGATGTCATCAAGACTGAACCAGTCACATCATACATCACAGTGATGTCATCAAGACTGAACAGTCACATCAAAACATCAGCTATGATTCATCAAGACTGACCGTCACATCAAACATCAGCAGTGATGTCATCAAGACTGAACCAGATCAACATTCAAACATCACAGTGATGTCAACAAGAATGAACAACACATCAAACAACAGGCTATATGTCATCAGCAATGTGCCAGTCACATCAAACATCACAGTAGCAGTGATGTCATCAAGAATGATTGCTGTCACAGCAAGCCTCATGAGTGATTTGGACAGAAGCACCAACACGCGACTTCATTGGATGGCGGCATGTTATACCGACAGCTCTGAATCCATGACAAGTACAGTATGAGACCAGTAGCAGACGCACAGATGAACAGGTTTGGAAAACAACCTGTCACTATCCATTTCAGTAGAACTTATTTATGGCACTAGTTTCATTATGACCGATTTAATTTGGTCAAGTTGATTTTATTCGTGGATGGCACTTGCGTCAGTTAAGTCCCCCAAACAAAAAAACATACTTTGAAAATAAAACAAAAAAAGTCATTGCCCCTCCTCCCTCATTGCTTTCTAGAGTAAGACCTTCCCCTCAATACCTTTTCCACCTACCATTCGCCTCCCCCTCATTCCAATAGCTGATCAGTTTTCAAATATGCGTCTGATTTGAGTTTACTATCTCTTAACAAAGAACTAAGTGGTTCCAGCATGTTCATCATTGTGTAAGGCCCTTTTCTTGCCTGAAAGGAAATTTGTGAGGTGAGTTGTACAGTGTAGGAATCATGGCTTTCTTTAATAAAGAAGATATGTGGTCACAGCCATGAGACCAAATCAGGAACAAATGGTGAATGCAATGGCTGAATGAAGCGTGACAGTGATGGCCGTGAAATATCCTTTTGCCCCAAAGTGAGTGGGCTTGGCACCTTTATGCCGTTGTCACTCACCGACTCCCTGGAGGCTGTCCCTGACAGATCGGTCTAGTGGGAGAGAATGGAGTGACGGACCTCACACGCCCCCGCAAGAGACCACACAATAAAGATACGATACAACAACCCCATTTGATTCACACCATGCAAAAAAACATACCAACGACAAACAACATGCACGAACCGACAATCAAGCACTCCCAACGCACACAACATGCACAATCACAATCAAGCCACTCCAACACCCACAACATCACGATGATAAATAAACATATCACCATACGACGTACACAATCACAATTACAGCATTCCCAGCACATATAACATATACACAATTATAAAGAAACTTTCTTTCCACATTATAGTCCCTCCTACACCAAGGCGAGACTTCCACACCCCTGCCTCAGTCCAGCATACTGGAGCACCCTGGTCGCATCTAGGTGCTCGACCGGTCGGATTCTCGCAGGGATTCGCACAAAGGCCGACACCCTCGACTCACTAAGCAGGCAGTGAGAGCGCGTCCCGGAAGGGGGTGGGGGGGGGGGGAAACGTGGCCAAGTTACAGGAGGTCCTGACGGGGTCAGGGCCGCAACAAGACGGCGGTCTCCCTCTTACCAGTCCGCTGATCCCGACCAGAGCGTGGCCCACGACCAGCGCGTGGCACCATCCAGGTCATCCCGTGTCCCAGCCAGAGCGTGGCCTAACCAGCACGTGGCACCATCCAGTCCCGTGGTCCTCAGCCAAGAGCGTGGCCCAACCAGCACGTGCACCATCCAGTCCCGAACTCCGGTTGAACCCCCGGAGGGGGTGGACAACGTAGCTGGTAGGAGAGAAGAAAGGGAGGGAAGGAAGAAGGAAGGAGGAGGAAGGGTACTGGAACCCCGCAGTCCAGTACAGTACCCTGGACCCATCTGTAATCTTAACAGGTCCACTTCGCATGATGGGCGAGGGGAAGTCTACTAATGCACCAATAATCCCAGCTCACCACAGACCCCAGCATAACACCGTGAACCCATCGAATCAGGAATGTTCATTAGGGTCGTCTCAAACACGATGCAGGTACAAGACTCATAATCGACAGGTTAAAAAAACACTATGAATTATCTCACCTTTCTCTCACTCACGTTAACATTTGGTCCTTTCTTAGGAAAGAACCAACACAGCGACCATCGCATTATAACTGCACCAACATTTTGCAAAAAATATAGTTCAATGGCATAATTGTCACATTTATAGCCACATTTCAAAATAACACAAATCACCAAACCAAACGCATCCAACCTACAATCATGCGACGCACGCTCGCGAAACATAAAACACGTTCTCCTCCTTGCACACAACAAACAGACGTTGGCCGCAGGCTAAAGTCCGGCGAATGTGACAAGGGTGGCGGAATGTACGAGACCCAAGCAAGTACAAACTCCTGAATCACCAGGTTCTCCTCCCTTCCCCACCTGACTAACCGGCATCACCAAGATCCTAAACCAGGAGAAAGAATTATTGGAAATAATTTAGAATGCCAGGTTAAAGATTGAATTAACCAAGAAAAGTCTCAAAAAATATTTCTTTTTTATACAATTTTGCCAAACAAAAGAAAATTGCGCAAAAAGAGAATAATAAGCCGCCTAACAACAACAACCAAAACATACACACCACGAAACTGATGCTTACCGAGCTACCCGTGGGTTGACCCCGAAGGAAGTCTGGTCAAACCGACTCTCTCTGCCCTCTGTCCATTCGAGAGGGACAGAGGCACAGGTGCGGAAAAAGAAGAGATGTCCCTCTCCCCTACAGGCCTTACAGCAGATTTGAAAGTACTGACTGTACTTTCATGATACGGTGGAGAACCAAGACTGGAGCCTTGCGCTCCCAGAGACATCTTCCGCTCGAGTGAAGAGACTAACCTCCCTCACCATGGCGGCCCAACCTGCCACGCAACGTCACAGAGTGAAAGGCATACTTCAAACAAAAAGAAATGAAGCACGTGCGACAGGAAAAAAGGGCAGCGAGAGGCCGATAACAGCAAGTTCGAGAAAAAGTTACGGCCAATCCGAAACCTGCAGGATGAATAGCACGGGCGGTGGAATTCGAGAGAGAGAGAGAGAGAGAAAGCAAACCGATAAAAAAAATAGTTTGACTAACCAACCCCCAAGGTGCAAACCGCACCACAACCACACTAAGGGACTGACACACGACAACAGCAACGACAAAAAATAAATAAGTCATACCGCCACGCCTATGGGTCAAACCGTCGTAGGGCCTCGTGACCAACGACGTGACAAATCCCCGCCATCAAAAAGCAACAGTTTCTTCCTGAATCAGTCTTCCTTTGAACCTAGGACGCATGTGCATATTCACAACAATGGACCGAACCCAACTCTCCTGTGATCGACAGAGTACGACAATCCAATACAAACATTCTACGATAGCATCACACCGAGAAATACATAATACTACATTTATCAAACAACTAAGCGAACCTTCCAACCATGAAAGTAACAATCCGAACCATTGATGATTCACTATCGTTAACATCACTGAAGTGAAAAACTGTCACTACATCTGATACAGAGACCAAAAGGGGATATGACCCTGGTTGAGGGGAAGTGTCCCTCTGACTGATTTTCCAATGTGCTAACTACGGAGCTCGGCTAAGATAGTCAGCATCCGTATTACAGGAACCCTTGATATGACGGAAAGTGAACGCATGACTCTGCAGTTCCACTGCCTAACTCATGAGTCGACGACTGACTGGCCGGATCCGGTCCAGGCACTGGAGAGGATGATGATCGCTCTCCAGTACAAACTTCCGGCCGTATTTCTTCTTGGGCACGCCAGTGCGCGTCCAAATCTGCCAGCGAGTCTCAGCAACAGTAGGGGCATCGATAGTCCCAGGCGGGACAGCCTCTGGGTACCGAGTCGCATAGTCTACCGCTACCGAAATGTAGCGGTGACCGCGATTGGATGGTGGATTGATGGTCCCACAAGGTCGACCCCAACTTTGCTGAATGGCTCCCCAACCCGTGGCACTGACCCTAGGGAACACGCTTCAAGCGACCCTTAGGCGTTGTCCGCTGGCAGACATCGCAACTGCGGCAGTACTGCCTAACCTGAGAGTTCATTCCCGGCCAGAAGAAATCCTGTCTGACTCGCTCGAGAGTCCGCTTGGAGCCCATATGACCTGCCATGGGGGAATCGTGGGCCTGCCGGAGAACAGATTCTCTCAAGCTTTGGGGAACGACAAGCTGCTTGGCCACACGATCTGCCAGAGTGACAACCCTAAAGAGGATCCCCTTGTGGAGCTTGAAGCTCACCTTGGCGTGTTGGCAGACTGAGCGGGACGATCTACCAGTTGTCGCAGGCGTTGGACATCCAAGTCCCTGGCCTGAAGACGAACAATGGAAGCAGGGTCGGCCTTTGCAAGAACCTCGTCAGAGATCGGCTGTAGAACAGGCGCAATTCCTGTTCCTGCTTCTTAGCTTTGGCGCGTGTGGTGACTCCCACACACGCCTGTACGGGCAGATCCGTAGACCACGGACTGACTGCGTCCGTCTGCGAAAGTGATAGTATTCCCTATGATAAGGGAATACAGAGGTCGCTCCACCGCGATGGCCCATACTTCGCCACAGAAGTAGGGGGTGGAGATAGGAATAAGTACAGAAGGACGGGTGGAGGTAAAACCAGCCTCCAACCCGCACACATCATAACTAGCGCCCCGCCGGGCCTCGGGGGAAACCAAATTCTTATCCACAAAGATCGTTGATGCTCCCGAATCCCTGATGGTGTCGACCAAGGAGGAACCAACAACAGAGAGAAACACTGGGCACTCTGAATCACCAGAAGCTGGGATGGAACCCACGTTAGCCGAGGCACGAGGACGTGGGAAAGGACCAGCCCCACGACTACCAGTGGCTTTAGGACAATCTTTCCTAATGTGGCCAGGACGACCACAAAAAACACAGTCGGGCGCTGAAATCCCCGATGAACTGCCTGCCTTGTTTACCCCACAAAGCAGTTGTCGACGCCTTATTGCTACTAAATCCTGTGGAGGGCTTCCCCCTCCGTATCTGGGCGATGCCCATAAGCCCTGCGAGCTTCAGCAAACACCTCAGCGGTGTGAATCGCAGCCGCGAAATCCTGAGGTGCTGTCTCGCCTATCCGGATCCTCAACTCTGGGGACACAGTGTTGGTGAGCTGTTCAATGAGGACAGATCCTCCAGCTCCAACTTGGCCAACTGACGCCAATACCCTAGCGTTTTGCGCAGCCTATCACCAAACTGCACGAAGGTCTCGTCGTTATTCTTCTTCATGGGCCTGAACTTCCTCCTGTACGTCTCTGGGTAAGGTGGAAACGCTTACGCAGAGCCAACTGCATGTCTGCATAAGACGCACCTTCGCTTAGAGTGAGCACACACTCCCTTGCAGCACCAGATAACCCAGAAAAAAGGTGCATAGCCTTTTGTTCCTCAGACAATTGGTATGAACTAGCAACCTTGTCAAAATGCTCCAGGAACATATCAATGTCCTCACAAGGTCTGAACTCTGGAAGCTTTAACTTTGGGCCTCTAACTCTATCACCTGCCTGGTGATTAACCCCCCTGACTTACAGATGCGGGAGACCGCAAAAAAAGTTGTTCCATCTCCTCCCTACGCAGAGCCTCCATCCTGTCTAGTTCTTCCCTACGGAGGGCTCCTGCCTGGCAGCCTCTTCCCTACGCTGAGCCTCCTGTCTGGCGGCCTCCTCTCTGCGCAGAATAGCCTCTTCCCTATGCAGAATTTCCTGTCTGTCAGTCTCCTCTCTGCGCAGAGCCTCCATCCTGTCCAGCTCTTCCCTACGAAGGGCTTCCTGCCTAGCAGCCTCTTCCTTACGCTGGGCCTCCTGTCTAGCAGCCTCTTCCTTACGCTGGGCCTCCTGTCTAGCAGCCTCTTCCTTACGCTGGGCCTCCTGTCTAGCAGCCTCCTCCCTGCGCTCTTCCCTACGCAGAGCTTCCTGCCTGTCTAGCTCTTCCCTACGGAGGGCCTCATCCTCCCGTCGCTGTCGCTCCAGAAACATCAGGACGGAGGTGATGTCCTGGGCGGGGTTCACCACTCCCGACACGGGAGGATGACCCGTCTGACCGTCCCTTGGGTCTCGACTTTACCATGAGGAAAGTCTCCCGGGGCATACTCCTTACGAGGGGAAGCATGGAGAAGAGAGGGCTTTGGTTTCTGCGACTCAACAGAAGCCCACAGTTGCTTCGCTATACTCTGACGCTTCCGAGCGGAAGTGCCAGTCGGGGTCTCGACAGGAAGACCCCCCAGCGAAGAGGTAGTAAAAGTACCCACTGGACTACCTGCTACAGCACTGGAATAAGTAGAAGTTACCGTAGTCGAAGTACTGGTACTAATAGTAGGGACTACAGTAACATTTTGAATACCCTTCTTCTTCGACGCACGCGTCGCCACACCACCAGCACCGGACGTTGCCATGACAACTATATCCTACGGTTTTCAAAAACAGGGGAAAGACAATTCCACTAGAAAAAAAAAAAAAATATTTTAGGGGCGTGTGTATATGTGTGTATGTGTGTGTGTGCGTGTGTGCGGACAAGTTCCGGCTGCTCCCACTCTGGCAACACCGCGCTCTACAGCACGAGCAACAGTGCGGTGGGGCTCACCGAAAAAAAAAAAAAAAAAAAACTATGTCCGGCTGCCCCCACTCTGGCAACACCGCGCTCCACAGCACGAGCAACAGTGCGGTGGGGCTGGCCGAAAAAAAAAAAAAAAAAACTGGCAGACAGAATCCGGAGAGAGGAAAAAAAGAGACACTAGCGTCCGATACAACCCCCTGTACTCAACAACCCGGTAGAGAAAAAAAAAAACAAGAACTGGCTAAATACAAAACAGGAATGGAAGACTGAGCGGCAACAGAAAGGCAAGACTTACGGGCCGTACCTGCGTGAGGTACCCGGCGGAAGGAGGTCTGGACGCGGTCGACTCCCCTCGGTCTCACCTCGACTCCCGAGTCACACCGGATGTTCCCTCAGGCCACAAAAAGACTCCCTTCACGCTAGAGTCACCCAGCCAACCACCCACGAACAAACACGACAAACTGACTAAACATAACAAAACAGACAAAACTAAACAGGTACTCTGCGAAAAAGAGAGAGAGACAGCCAGAGCGCTTCACATCCCGGACGAGCCCCCACAATTGTCACGACCGACCCCTGGAGGTCTGCCCTGACAGGATCGGTCTAGGTGGGAGTGAAGGGAGTGACTGACCTCACACGCCCCGCAAGAGACCACACAATAAAGATTACGATACAACACCCCATTTATTCACAACACACACAATAATAAATAAGCATTCCAACACACACAACATGCACAATCACAATCAAGCATTCCAACGCACACAACATGCACAATCACAATCAAGCACTCCAACACACACAACATGCACGATTATAAATAAACATTTCACCATACGACGTACACAATCACAATTACAGCATTTCAGCACGTATGACATCTACACAATTATAAAGAAACATTTCCAGCATCGATCCCTTCTAACACCATGGAGTGCGTCCACACCCCTGCCCCTGTCAAGTCTACTGGGAGCACCCTGTCGCACTAGGTGCTCCGAGCCGGGTCGGTTCTCGCAGGGAGTCGCTCAAAGCCGACGCTCTCGACTCACAAGCAGGCAGTGAAGAGCGCGTCCCGGAGGGGGGGGGGGGGGGGAAAGGAAAACGAGGCGCTGTTACAGGAGGTCCTGGACGGGGGTCAGGGCCGGCCAGTCAAGACGGCGGCTCCTCTACCAGTCCCGCGGTCCCGACCAGGGCGTGGCCTCGACCAGCACGTGGCACCATCCAGTCCGCGGTTCCAGCCAGAGCGTGGCCTCAACCAGCACGTGGCACCATCCAGTCCGTGGTCTCAGCCAGAGCGTGGCCTCAACCAGCACGTGGCACCATCCAGTCCGTGGTCTCAGCCAGAGCGTGGCCTCAACCAGCACGTAGCACCATCCAGTCCGTACTCCAGTGAAGCCCCCGGGAGGGGGGGAGGGGAAACGTAGCTGGGAGGAGAGAAGAAAGGGAGGGAAGGAAGAAGGAAGGAGGAAGGAAGAAGGAAGGAGGAAGGAAGAAGGAAGAAGGAAGAAGGAAGGAGGAAGGAAGAAGGAAGGAGGAAGGAAGAAGGAAGAGGAAGGAAGAAGGGTACTGGAACCCCGCCGTCAGTACAGTCTGACCCATGCTGTCAAATCTTAACAGCCACCTCGCATGATGGCGAGGGGAAGTCTACTAAACGCACACAGTAACCCCATCGAATCAGGAATGTTCACTAGGTCTTCTCACACGATGCAGGTAAAAGACTGCATTAAACCAACAGGTTATAAAACAAATATGAATTATCTTCACCCTTCTCTCACTCACATTTAACATTTGCTTTTTTAGGAAATAACCAACACAGCGACCATCGCTTTATACCTGCCATCACATTTGCAAATAATAATTCAATGGCATAATTGTCACATTTTATAAACACATTTCAAAATAAACAAAATCTCCAACCACGCATCCGAACGACAAATCATGCGTACGCACGCTCGCGAACATAAAACTCGTTCTCCTTGCACACACAAACAGACGGTGGCCGAAGGATAAGAGTCCGGCGAACGTGACAGGGGCGGACGAGCGAGACCAAGCAAGTTCCAACCCTGAATCACCAGGTTCTCTCCCATCCCCCACCGACTACCGCATCACCAGATGCATAAACAGGAGAAAGAATTTTGGAAATAATTTAGAATGGCCAGGTTAAAGAATGAATTAACCAGAGAAAAGGTCTCAAACAATATTTCTCTTACAATTTCGAAACAAAGAAAACTGCGCATAAGAGGAGACTAAGCCGACTAACAACAACAAACCAAAACAAACAAACCACGAAACTGATGCTTACCAGCTACCCGTGGGTGACCCAGAGAGAGGCGGGTCAAACGACTCTCTCTGCCCTGCTGTCCAGTCGAGAGGACAGAGGCACAGGTGCGGAGAAAGAAGAAGTAATGTCCCTCTCCTACAGGCCGACTGCAGGAATTGAAAGTACAGACTGTACTTTCGATGATAACGGTGAAGAACCAAGACTGGAGCAGGCGCTCCCAGAGACATCTTCCGCTCGAGTGAAGAGCTAACCTCCCTCAGCAATGGCGGCCAACATGCCACGCTACGTCACAGAGTGAGCATACTTCAAACTAAAAGAAATGAAGCACGTGCGACAGGTAAAAAGACAGGCGAGAGGCCGATAGACAGAAAGTTCGAGAGAAAGGTACCGCCACCCGTGAACCTGCAGGATGAATAGCACGGGCGGTGGAATAGAGAGAGAGAGAGAAAGCAAACCGAAGTTGAGCTGAACTACACCAAGTGCAACCGCACCACAAGCCACACTAAGGGACGGATACACGACAACAGCAACGACAATAAACAAATAAGCAATTCCGCCACCCTAGGTGGTCGAACGTCGTAGGCTCTCGTGACAAACTCGTGACAATACCATTAGTATGGTTTTTAAGATGGAGGGTGGTGGTTACTATTGATGTCTACATAGACGGGTGTGTCATTAGGTTTTTTATATGGTTTGTATGTATGATCCTTAAGGTCTAATGTTATGTCTAAATAATTTACTGTTTTTTTTTTGTTGGCTTCTACTGTGATTTTTAGGTATGGCTTTGAAAAATTTTACAAAGTTCTTTTTTCTTGTTTCAATGATTTTTGGTTTATTGTTTAACGTGGCAAGACCGTCATCTCTGTATAAGCCAACCTGTTTGCCAAGTATTTTCTGTATATGAGACAACATGAAAAGTCCAACTAATTCACAACTTTCAGCTCCATCATAAGATCCCATCGTGACATCGAATGTGGAATTTCTGCTGGTTTTTTTAATCCAAGTTTCACTGTTGCTATAGAGAAGTTGTTTTCTTAGTGTGGAGAATTATTTTCCATCTCAGAATCTGTTATATTTGTATATTTGTTGGCGAATCTTAGAGCTTTAGTAAGTAATTCCTCATCAATGGAAGGGTAGAAGTCCACTATGTCAAAAGTAATGAACACTGTATTTGTCTGTTTTGTTCAATTCTTTAAACCATTGGATAACATTCATAACTATTTTTCCAGAGATTGTATTCAGTGTTTGTTTTTATGTCCTCTATTGCTTTTTCCAGGATCTTTTACTAATTTTGCCTAATTCAGATTTTGATGGGTTTATCAATCTACAAGTAGGGTTGTTGAGAAAGTTAGGTTTGTGGTCTTTAAGGGTTATAAAGGCTTCTTTCATTGCTGTTGCTTCTATCCTATCACCTAAATCCATCTGGTGCATCAAGTTCTTTTTCGTTTTTTGCAGATGTTGTCATTATGTGGTCTTATCAGCTTTTTATAATTTTTCTGATATTTTTGTTGAGGAGTTGAGAGTACTCATTAGTTTCCATTTTATAGAAATTGTTTGTCTTGTCCGCCTTTATGAATACTTTTTTGTCATTCTGGATTTGTTTTATGTTATTATTCAATGTTGTTTGGAAATTGTTATGTGGTTTTCTGAAATCAATATTAGCTATTAGTTTTTTCATGCTTTCTTCAAAAGGTTTCATTTCCTCTATTATAGGTGGCGATTTCCATGACTTAAACCCATAAGTTTTTTATCTTCCTTTTGGCATCTGGGTTCAAAAAGAAAAACGCTTTCCACCTCATGTTGCGCACAAAAGTTTTCAGTCTGCTCTATGAGTTTCTTCATGTAGAGTTGTGGATTTGAAAAAGGTATATTTTTGGTTGACTGCCCAAAGTTAATTCTCTCCATATTAAATTTAGGTCCTGCTTAGGCCACAGTGCTCAACGTGAGGAGCAATCAATAAAATCAGAGTTAAAAAGCCACTCAGGACGCAAAAAGTGCTCAACCATGTAGGGAGCGACATACCAGTTTAAGATAGGATTTTAAAATGAAGAGGTTAAAACCTACAAGCTTGTTTCAAGCTAAAAGCGCCTCCTCAGGGTATAAAATACAATTTGGCACGCCACCGGTGTATATACCGTGTTGTGTGTGGGCGTGTGAGTTCTGTGGCGTGTAGCACGTGGGCCTGCCCGGTTTTTCTTTTTTGGGGCGCGTTCAGGGGGACGTGCCACGGAATGGTGCATTGACAAAGATTTCCATTTATGCCTGCAATTGTTCATCATTTCTACTTTAGAGTTCAGGGATGCTAGGTGGGTTTACATAATATCAGCCACTTTTCTGTAGTACATAAGTTGCATTTTTTAGAAATGTTGTTGTATGGTGTTGCTCTTTTTATAATTTTCCATGATATGTTGTAATCTATTTTCTTATTTTTTCAGCTTCCAAATATATTTACTTAATTCTGTTTGGTTTTTATATTTTTCATTTATGAAAGACTGTTTATGGTTTGCATATCTGGTTTTAAAGTGGTATAGCCCGTGATTCCTATGTATGTTTCTTTATCACTGTCTGTTGTTACTGTAGCTTGGTACACAATATTGTTGTAGAGACATTTATTATTCAAAGGGCACTGGTCTTTTTTAGTGCAATTACAAGATATCCTTTCATCACACCTCTTTGGTTGTGTTGTTTTTGGTTTAATTGGAAGAATCAATTTATATTTTTAAGGTTGGCATACACGAATATGATAGCTTGACGGTATTTTTGTGAATATTTTAGATAGTACATGTTCTTTTGGGAATGATGTTTTAAGGATTCTGAGGAATTCTTTTCCTACTTAGTTTTTTGTTCTTCCATCATATGGAGGGTTATACCATATAATTTTTCTTTTCCCTGTTTTTCCTGTTGCTGTTCATGATGTTATCTGGGTTGTATTGTAAATTGTAGTTGTAGCCACTTTTTTCAGCGCCTCTTGATATTCAGCTGCTGCACTGTTAAATTCTTTCTCATTGCATGACAGTTTAGATAATCTTTTGTTTATAACCATTAGGTATGGTTTTTAAGATGGAGGGGGTGGTTACTATTGATGTCTACATTAGACGGGTGTGTCATTAGGTTTTTTATATGGTTTGTATGTATGATCCTTAAGGTCTAATGTTATGTCTAAATAATTTACTGTTTTTTTTGTTGGCTTCTACTGTGATTTTTAGGTTATGGCTTTTGAAAAATTTTACAAGGTTCTTTTTTCTTGTTTTCAATGATTTTTGGTTTATTGTTTAACGTGCAAGACCGTCATCTCTGTATAAGCCAACCTGTTTGCCAAGTATTTTCTGTATATGAGACAACATGAAAAGTCCAACTAATTCACACGTTTCAGCTCCATCATAAGATCCCATCGTGACATCGAATGTGGAATTTCTGCTGGTTTTTTTAATCCAAGTTTCACTGTTGCTATAGAGAAGGGTTTTCTTAGTGTGGAGAATGATTTCCATCTCAGAATCTGTTAATTTGTATATTTGTTGGCGAATCTTAGAGCTTTAGTAAGTAAATCCTCATCAATGGAAGGGTAGAAGTCCACTATGTCAAAAGTAATGAACACTGTATTTGTCTGTTTGTTCAATTCTTTAAACCATTGGATAACTTCATAACTATTTTTCCAGAGATTGTATTCAGTGTTTGTTTTATGTCCTCTATTGCTTTTTCCAGGATCTTTTTACTAATTTTGCCTAATTCAGATTTTGATGGGTTTATCAATCTACAAGTAGGGTTGTTGAGAAAGTTAGGTTTGTGGGTCTTTAAGGGTTATAAAGGCTTCTTTCATTCCTGTTGCTTCTATCCTATCACCTAAATCCATCAGATGGATTTATAACCCTTAAAGACCACAAACCTAACTTTCTCAACAACCCTACTTGTAGATTGATAAACCCATCAAAATCTGAATTAGGCAAAATTAGTAAAAGATCCTGGAAAAAGCAATAGAGGCATGAAAACAAACACTGAATACAATCTCTGGAAAAATAGTCATGAAGTTATCCAATGGTTTAAAGAATTGAACAAACAGACAAATACAGTGTTTCATTACTTTTGACATAGTGGACTTCTACCCTTCCATTGATGAGGAATTACTTACTAAAGCTCTAAGATTCGCCAACAAATATACAAATATAACAGATTCTGAGATGGAAATCATTCTCCACACTAAGAAGACCCTTCTCTATAGCAACAGTGAAACTTGGATTAAAAAACCAGCAGAAATTCCACATTCGATGTCACGATGGATCTTATGATGGAGCTGAAACGTGTGAATTAGTTGGACTTTTCATGTTGTCTCATATACAGAAAATACTTGGCAAACAGGATGGCTTATACAGAGATGACGGTCTTGCCACGTTAACAATAAACCAAAAATCATTGAAAACAGGAAAAAAGAACTTTGTAAAATTTTTCAAAGCCATAACCTTAAAAATCACAGTAGAAGCCAACAAAAAAACAGTAAATTATTTAGACATAACATTAGACCTTAAGGATCATACATACAAACCATATAAAAAACTAATGACACACCCGTCTATGTAGACATCAATAGTAACCACCCACCCTCCATCTTAAAAACCATACCTAATGGTATAAACAAAAGATTATCTATCGTCATGCAATGAGAAAGAATTTAACAGTGCAGCAGCTGAATATCAAGAGGCGCTGAAAAAAAGTGGCTACAACACAAATTACATACAACCCAGATAACAACATGAACAGCAACAGAAAAACAGGAAAAGAAAAATTATATGGTATAACCCTCCATATGATGGAAGAACAAAAACTAACGTAGGAAAAGAATTCCTCAGAATCCTTAAAACATCATTCCCAAAGAACATGTACTATCTAAAATATTCAACAAAAATACCGTCAAGCTATCATATTCGTGTATGCCCAACCTTAAAAATAAAATTGATTCTTCCAATAAAACCAAAAACAACACAACCAAAGAGGGTGATGAAAGTAATCTTGTAATTGCACTGAAAAAGACCAGTGCCCTTTGAATACTAAATGTCTCTACAACAATATTGTGTACCAAGCTACAGTAACAACAGACAGTGATAAAGAAACATACATAGGAATCACGGCTAACCACTTTAAAACCAGATATGCAAACCATAAACAGTCTTTCAAAAATGAAAATATAAAAACCAAACAGAATTAAGTAAAATATATTTGGAAGCTGAAAAATAAGAAAATAGATTACAACATATCATGGAAAATTATAAAAAGAGCAACACCATACAACAACATTTCTACAAAATGCAACTTATGTACTACAGAAAAGTGGCTGATATTATGTAAACCCCACCTAGCATCCCTGAACTCTAAAGTAGAAATGATAAACAATTGGCAGGCATAAATGGAAATCTTTGTCAATGCACCATTCCGTGGCACGTCCCCCTGAACGCGCCCCCAAAAGAAAAACCGGGCAGGCCACGTGCTACACGCACAGAACTCACACGCCCACACACCACGGTATATAACACCGGTGGCGTGCCCAAATTGTATTTTATACCCCGAGGAGAGCGCTTTTAGCTTGAAACAAGCTTGTAGGTTTTAACCTCTTCATTTTAAAGTCCTATCTTAAACTGGTATATAATATATATATATATATATATATATATATATATATAATATATATATATATATATATATATATATATATATATATAATATATATAATAAATATAATACAGAGAAGAGAGAGAGAGAGAGAGAGAGAGAGAGAGAGAGAGAGAGAGAGAGAGAGAAGAGAGAGGCAAACAGCATAGAATAAACAGTATTCATATCGATTAAGTGAACGATGACCTGGATCAAAGTCATTGTCCCTTGCAATGTGAGTGGCAAGCTTCTATTGATATTTGTTGTTGTTGTTGTGTTTTTTGTTTGTTTTTTGTTTTCTGATGCTAAGTTTGAGCACAAGCATTTGTTTTATAATCATCATGCTGAATTTCACTAAAAATGGATTAGTTGGGAATATATCGAGGTTAACATAGTACGTGTAATGTTTGTACCAGAATATGGTCTGCGGCATATGATACATATCTAGCTTGGTATATTTTATTTTTATCTTTGTTAATTACAAGAAATGTAGTCTCCAGGATGTATTACTCATGCTCTTCAATAAAACTAAGAGAACTCTTTCCTCATTAAAACAAATTTCAAAAGTATATTGATAAAGCACCGCCAAATAACGCATGCAAACGAATCACAAGACAAGACACGACAAGTTTCGGCCTCTTAGGTCTTCTTCGGTCAATATACACAACACTTAGACAAAGAAAATGAACGAGCAATCACTTATCTTCATACACTTCGCGCAAGATAGGCGCTGAAAGAAACCGAGGCTGTCAAGACGAGACAATGTTTGAGTCGAGGTAATAATGATATAATAATAATAATAATAATAATAATAATAATAATAATAATAATAATAATAATAATAATAATAAAATAATAATAATAATAAAAACAACAATAATAATAAATGAATAATGATAATGATGATGATCAAAGTATTTTTCATGGATGACTGTTCGAGTTGTCGGATATGTCTGCAGTGCGTGGTCCAAGTCTCTTAACAATAGAAGAGAGCACTCAGAAACCACTGACCTGTATATGCGACCGTTGTGCGCAGTTTGATGCCATGGTCTTGCCACAGACTCTTTGAGGGTCTGCTAAATGCAACGCTGGCCTTTGAGATGCGCAATATCACTTCTGCATTCAAGAGATCTGTTGCTGCTTACAGTGCTGCCCAAATAGCAGAACTTGTCTGCAGTTTTTGATTTCTGTGTTGTTGATGACGACAGGTGGTGGTAGAGCGCTGACAGCTCTGGACGGAGAAGGCTGGAACAGAGCTTCGTCGTACTGAGACTGATTGAAGGTCCAAGGCATCGACAGGCCTTGCATTATTATTACGTGGTCTTGTGGAGCATGTCTATGTGCATGTTGATCTCTAGGTCGTTTTCATCAAATCAGTTTCTATGTTTACGTTCAACAAACCCAGGGTATCAGCTGCAGATAGTACAGGATTCTTTGAAGGCTTTTTCCCTTCCTCGCCAGTGTCTTCTCCGGTGAGCTCGATGTTCGGGCCGATATTCTTAGATCCTCTCTTGCAGAATGTCTCTGCTGTATTCAGGCGAGCAATGTTCAGCCTTCTTGGGGGCTTGTCTCTGGCAGATTTGTTATTCAGGGGCAAGCTGGATGTTCTTCTTGCTCTTGATCAGGCGATGATATGACCAGTAGTCAGCTCCCCTCATGCAGCGTGTGATGAGGACATCACATAATGTCCCTCTGGCAAACAATTACATAGTCAATCATGTGCAGTTTGTGTGGTGCGGGGCTTCATCCACGGTTCGTGAACTTGTCTGCCTGCTGGAAGATGGTTTTAGTGATGGAAACTTCATGTTGTGTACACAGTGATAACATCAGCAGACCATTGGAGCTGCAGGTTCTAGTGCATTGGCATCCACGAACGTTGGGCCAAGTGGAAAGGCCCCTTCCCACACGAGCGTTTAAAGTCCCCAAGGATGATGAGTTTATCCTTGTGGTTGTCCATAGTGTTGGCACGTTTCTGCTCCTCGTAGAAGGCTTATTGATGTCATCTGGGTTCGTCATTGTTGAAGCGTAGGAGCTGATGATGGTGGAAGGCATCCTTTGTAACCTTAAGCTGCAATATCATTAGGCAATTATTGATGCCACACGGGAGCCATCCAGCTTTCGAGCAAGCTTTGTGCGTAATGGCAAATCCAACACCAGAAGTTCTTGGGTTAGCTTCAGGCTTCCCAGTGCACTAAAAGGTGTAGCCTCCTCCAACTTCTTCAAGCTCTGTGTCACCTGCACGTCTTGTTTCCACTCAAAGCCACTATGTCGATCTGGTAAAGTCCTAGCATCTTGGCAATTACGGCAGTATGACGCTCTGATCTGTCGTTTCTGTCCAGTAAAGTGTGTACATTCTATGCCCAAAATGTTGGGGGCATCTGCAGTTTCTTGTTTCTTGTCTTTCCACTGCCATGTTGGATCACCGGGCAGGTGTGGTCACCTGTCTGACCGTGAAGGGCAAGCCTTGTTTAGGGTCCCTTTATCTCCCACTCCCTTTGTGGGGAGAGCAGTGCATGTGGGAGAGCATGCTGTCACTGAATAGGGCTGTTTCTGTCGCTGTACGAGGATACGAACACCGCATCTGCCCTGGTGTGTGATGAATGACCATCAGCCTAACAGCCGCCTACTGCAGGTTTACTAGGACTATCAGCAACATCCTATGTCTACCCCCATCACTACTTCTCTTTGTAGCAGGACTTTGAAGTAGCGGGTAAAGGTTGCCTTTGGGTTTATCGGTGTACCTGCTTGCCTGACCAGCACAGGGGGCTCTTTAAGGTGAAGGCGTACCTGCCACGTGTAGGACGGCCCCAGGAGGTGTTGCTTTGTTATTCGGAATATCCGTGTCCTAGAGGATGGCTCTCCAAGTTGAAGACCTCCTTCTGTCCTACTATTTATCCATAGCTGGGGCTTGGGTTCATAAACGCCAGTGGGCCTGCACGTTGAATGTTTAGGGCCAAATCTCCTCCAAGTCACAAGGTACCCATGGACATGTGTTGCCATGCGAGGTACTACATAACGCTTGAAATGGAGAGGCTATGTACTGGCAGGGAGACTTACGCATTTGGTCTCTTTTTCTGCAGTGCTATTTCACAAGGGGCTAGCCAGTAGTGAAGGGTGAAAGTGAGAGGTGACAAGCACACAGACACACTTGGCGCTTTACACTACCAGAAACTCACACTACTACTACTACTACTACTACTACTACTACTACTACTACTACTACTACTACACTACTACTACTACTACTACTACTATCACCACCGCCACCACTATTGCCACAAGAAGCCATACTATAACCTTTTTTATGGCAGAAACATCGTTGATGACATCCAATAAACGGACTTGTCCATATCCATCAAAGAAGACGGTCGCTGGAGGGGTCGTCGGAATTTATAGACTTTGAAGTATGGGCACTTTGCTAACAGCTGACACCCCAATTCGTCCTCACCCTTCACACAGTCCTCCCTTCCATCGCACAACCCGTCAGCTGGGAAGCACTGGTGACCAAAAATAAGAAAATCTGTATGTACTGGAACTGTCGGAATGTTAGAAAAAGGTGAAAAGAGCTTGACATGCGCAGTCAGATGCAGACAAATAGCATAAACAAACATTTAAGAGGATAACTGAATTACTAACTTAAAAACTAATTAAATAGAAAAGTACATATGAAATGAAGCCGGGAACAGTAAACAATAAACAACAAACAAGCAGGGTAACTCTTGCTCCCACAAGAAAACAAATACACGCCCCTAACTCCAAAGGAATGCTACTTACGACACCGAATCGCCTAGCAGATATGACAGCACCTAGCACACAGAACAAACATCCTCAAAAAGGATTCCAAGCTTGCCTTAATACCTTGTACCGAACCCATCTACACAGATTTAATTCGGACTAATGATAACTGAATAAATAGCATAAAAATAACAAACTTGATTACAGGATCTAGATCTAATTAGGGCTATGAGAGCACGTGCTTGATGAGTGCTGCCCCAGTGTCATAATGCGCAACTATTGTGGGAAAGTATCGGCGTCACAGCAAAGCTCACTCTGGTCCATTAAGCAATGGCCTCTGTCTCCTCGCTGCTTGCACAGATCCTTTGTGGCTGGTTTGGACCAGTTCACTTCATCTTGTCACATGTCCACACCACTTCATCTTTCTTTCTCCCACTCTCAATAGGCCTTCTACAGTGACTCATGCTAATAGTTCTGCTAACCTCATTCCTCTATAACCCTCAGAATTGGAGATGCTGAGTACTCTACCAAAACTTTTTTCTCCACTAGAGAATGTAAATATCTTCGTTCAAGACCAACCCATGTTATTTCTGCACGGAAACCCCCCTTTTCACATACAAATCACGTCCATCTCATATCAGTTTTTGGCCAAAATTAACACCTGTTTCTAAAAAAATTAACACGCATAAACCTCTAAAATTGACGTAATCGTTATTTTAAATGGGGGTTTCCGTGCAAAATAGGATTTGGTGATCGTGATCAAAGATATTTACATTCTCTCCAGGGGCATAAAAATTAAGGGTTTACAGTACGCGCTCTTCTTCTACTTCCAACACCATTAATAAATTAGAACAAACAACTGGCTCTCCATTTTGGTTAGTATTTTATATCTAATGAATTTATAGGATCCTCATTAATTCTTTAAATTGACTGTTTCCGTCAACCCTGTATAACTGATAATCGCAAAACCCGCCCTAGTTGGCGGCAATGCTCGTAGAACTGTAGACGATAGCCATTAAACAAATTAGCATTTGTTTTTAACTGTGTAAATTAACATACAACATTGGATTCACAAGAAAATCAGATGGTTCATTCCCCTCAAATTGATAAACATCTTCTCTGTACTAAAGCTATAAGCACTACCATCACCGTGAAAGCCCAAGATTTTAGCCAGGCCTTTAGGGAAAGTGTACTCTCGTCTTTCTTCTAGTGGAAAATTCATAGTAATTCTGAGGTTTGCCTAGTTAATTGTTAACAATATGCCAAATTCGCTAAGTACTTCTTTTAACTAAAGAACAAAAGTTGTAGTAACCATCAGTATTTGCACATGAGTTATTTGATGCCTTGTTCGTCAATAACATTAATCCAATTATTCTGAGCCTTTTCAGATATGTTAAACCACTTAACTTGTTTTTTGAAACCAAGTTCTTAAGAGCAACCCTTAATTGCCCAACCTATTATTAATTGGTACGTTAAGACACAACGCTCGTTTTGTTGGGTTATATAGATGTACATCTTTTTATAACTATTTAAAAAACTAATTTTAAAAAATGGAACCTTTTAAATATAACGAAGAGCCACTATATATAGGAGCGTTTTATAAACCCCAAATCTTTGGACTTCAGCAATTTAACCATTGCAGTAGTGATCAATATGGCTTCCGGGTTAGACTGAAAAAAACCCGCTAACTAGATATTTAAATCCGCCAATAAAGAGTGACAGAGTGCCATCAGCATGGTCATCCCGCCCCTATGGCTTTTTTCCAGAATCAGTTAAATTTGCCGTTATGCGCAACTACTGGCTGCGGTGTTTCATAATGCAAACCATTTAAACCACCCTAATCTCTTTTAGTAAGTCAGTATATAACTTTCATGTTTATACCAGTACAGACGAATACTAACGAACTACAAGTGCCCCATCCCCAGCGACAACGCGTTCATTCCATTTAAAAGCCCAATGGACATTAATGCATATGAAAGAATTTTGCAATGAATTTAACATAAATCCTTCAACTGACATTAGACAAAAGTTAAGACCGCAATCATGGTTAGGCACATGTATTTGTGGGGTGTAAAAAGAGAATATAATTATGGCTTACTGGCTGGCCACACCTCTTTTCAACCAGACAAACAAGTCGATTAGGGTCAATTGAACAAAAACCCTAATGCATGGGCAACTTTTATCTTAGATGAAAGTGAAGGCCTAACAATGCCAGGAGTGCAAAGGCTAATGACACCATAACGGACATACGTTTGGTGTCTATAGAGCGCAACACAGACTAAGTCTAGCATAGTAATCAAGCTACAGGCTATTGATGCCAGAAAACAATTTCTAGCCAATTTAGAAGATGCTATTAACTCTGCTGTTGATTTGCCTGCTAGCATACAAAGGTATCAAGACGTTCTTGCACATGCTAGGTCAAAGGTTGACTTTGTTGTAGGCCATGGATTATACATGCTACCCTCTGACCTTAGACTACAGATTGGCATGATACAGAATTTAAAACAATGAAATCCTCAAAGCTGAGACGATCAAAACTTAGGTACACAATCAAGGTTTAAACACAACGGCCCCTACCATCCATTTAAAAAAAAGTACCTAGCCTGAAGAAATCGATCCAGTTATTAAGATCGCCCACAGCCAGAAAGCAGCCCAGAAAGCACGGCCACCCTGTTGTCTACCTCGCACTGACAGTCATACTAGCGAAAAGACAGCCCTCGTATATTTTAACTTTTACTGGATAGCCATACTTTATTTCACTAAAAATTAATCCAGCAGCTAGCACTCCTAACGTCCACAGATGGTCAGCCATATAACCAGCTACTTTGCCTATAGTAGACAAAACCCAACTAACAACACTGCCTATTATGCCAGGCAGTGCATCAAGCGCTTTGGCTGCTAACTTCTTTAATAGTTTGCTAGATGATGCAATTGTTTTCTAATCCAACTTTACCAGGTTGAGGTGTTGGAGGCGCTACTCGGCCCTGTTGGTGCATAGCTGGTAAAGCATAAATGAGTGTAGAGAAGCAAACCCCAACAAAGCCGTTAATATCTAACTATTGTAATCCCTGATTCCCTGAACAGAGTCCTTATTCTTTCATGCTAACGTAGTATTTTCATAAAGTAATCTGATTAATAGTTTCTCTTATCTGCTGTTTGTGATGCTAGCTGCGCTCTGATAGTGGACCAGCACTTCATAACCTGGCTTTCCTTAGCAGCCTTAAATCCTGTATTTTTTGCTGTATCTAACCTTTTCTTCTCGCCCTAAAATTGTTATCATCTGCATCAAGCCAGTTATTTTCTTCTCTTCTATCTCTCTATCCAGCTCACCAAGTTTTGTCAAATGTGTTGTTATTCACCCCTTATTGTCCGGAGAGCATCATTAAGCCCCAGGATTTCACGCATAGCAATGGAGAATCTTCATTGTTTTTAATTGCGCTCCTCATTAAAACTCGTTTCAAATTTCCTGCTAAATAGTTATCTAGCTGTTTGATTTAATTCTTTGAAGATATGTTTTGATTTTAATTGTGTTGGAACTCTTGCCCAAGTTCGTAAAAGACTAAAGCCTCAGACCTTAAATGTCAATAAAGTTTAATTGCCTTTGTCAACAGCAGGTAGATCTCTAAGAATTGTGTCTGTTAAAAACTAGGGTTGGGTCTGTTTGCAGTAGCCGTACACATCTTTTCCTTTACTGTTCTTCATACAAATGATTATTTTTATCTGTGAAAAATCAAACACCTAGTGCTTCTGGCTGCTCATCGCACCCATATTGGCTATATAATTGAATCGCATCTACTAGCAATCGTATTTGGCTTAAACCTACTCCTTGGCCTGACTGCTTGCTCTGCCAAGTTCATCTTGCAATGAGGACCTAGTTCTTCATCTTCTTCTTCTTCAATAGGATTAATCGCGTCAAAATCTTCATCCATATTTTTTTTATTTATATTCTTTTTGTTTTATAAAAAATGAATCAATATGGTTGTGACCTCGATCCTACAGAAAAGAGTAAGGAACCCCATGGCGAAAAGGTATAAGACAAACGTAATTAGTGTAAATTCTCCATCAACAAATTCAGGCCTAGAACAAACTTTAATAGTCAAGTTTCCCGGATCTTGGCGCTGACGATGATTAAATGCCAGCACTGCTAAACTATCATTCAAAATAGATATAAAGTCGATAGATCCTAATGCTACTGTTGTTGCTAATTTGGGCAGTGCTATTGTTTAACATATGACAATCAACTGGAGGGCAAGAAGTCTTTGCACTAGGCGAGGACAGGACATTTTTGCCACTCTATTCTGACCTATGGCTGCCTAAAAAAAAAGAAAAAGAGAAGGAAGTTTATCAGGGAATACAAGGTCTAAACGTCTCAAGCACAGGATTTAAAGCGGGGATGCAAAGAATGAGTTAAAGATGAGGCAGTAGCAGAAGCATTTGGCAACAGATCTGCATCCTCTAGATTTTGAGCTGTTAAAGACGCATATGCCATATTACCAAGGTGCACTAAAAGAAAAACTTACTTATGGACTGACATTTAATCCTAGCGATTCTGTCGTTCTGTCTGAAGACCCTGAAGCTAAATACACAGTTAGCGACATTTCTTGAGTTTGATGTTTGTTACTAACCCTGAACTAGGCCAGAACAATCTTAACCAGTATAAAAATAAAACAGTTATTTATTATGAAAGAGTTATACACTCCACTACAGAAAATAGAAACAAGCGAGACACTCTCTGGAATATACATCTAAATCAGTCCTGAAGTCTTTAAAAGGAATTTTGTTCTTGTTTACTGAAGAAACAACTCCTTTTCAGAGATAATCAGAAGCGTATTTATAATCCAAAAATGAGAAGGTCGACTGTGCAATAAATGGTAAGTCTGATCAGTTTGTATTCAGGTCGTGGACTTCTACCTCACCAGCACTTTGATGAAATAAGAAAGTTGTTCGCTGGAGGTAGCAAAGAGATCCTGCAGTTTGATCGTGCATGTAAAAAACTTCGCCTTTATGATGTAAGACTCGAAGACTACTAATAACCAAATATGGGATGTGGATGGATTTTAGATCACATATTACAACAGATTGTTTGGAAGTGGAGAAAAGGTAGGGCAAGATGGTATAAAAATAAATAATTCACAAAAAGCAGACGGAAACGCCCCAATAAAAAATGCATGCTTTTATGGTTTGTGATGCTCAGTTAAACATGAAGAAAACAGGCTAAAAGACGTGGCTTTTAAAATGCAGAAGAAATATTCTAAATAAAAACAGATGGATAGTTTGAAGTTTCTGCCTAAAGATCCGCACTGTTCTCTTATCTGCGGATTACAGGGTGTGGGAAAACTGTCTTCATACTTGATTTGTACAAACAATATACAGTTTCATTACGAAAAAATTGTTAATATTCTGCACAACCATTAAGCACAACAAGTCTTACAAAGAAAAGGAAGTTTATTTGGACAGACGAGAATATATTATTAGTCGATCCTAGCGACAAACTGAGCGACTGTTTAGAACATTACTACAGACTAATTGAGGGAAACTGAAACCCTGTTTATTATTGATGACTGTTCAGCTGAACGAGACATTGTTAAAAAAAGAAAAGCTCTGTCAAAGCTAGCCTTTAGCGGCCGCCACGCCTAATTTTCTGTGTGGCTATTAACTCAAAAATACAATGCTGTCTTAAAAGACTTTAGATCGCAGTTAAAATCGGTTGTATTATTTTACACTAAGGACAAAGATAGTTTTGAAGAATGTTAAGTGGAAATTATATAATAAGGGACAAAGATAGTAAAAAAATAAAAGAGCAGCTAGAAAAATCTAAGCACCTAAGCTATGCTAACGAAACTGACCCCCCATTCAATACGTTTGTTTATTATAATTTGTTTATTATTGATTGCTATAACAATTTGTTTAATATTATTTTATATATTATAAAAAGAATGTCTCGAGGGCCAGAATCAAAAGCGCAGCTAGCTCCTAAATGCACTGCAGTAGAGCTAAAAGACCTAGCAGACACAACTGAGTTTGATCTAATAGGAGTGCCAGGAAATGTTTATGGATTTGAGTATACAGATGATGGGTTTACAAACGAACAGAAATTGAAGACAAAAAACGACAGCAATATCCTACCCTAGAAGAGATAAGAAATTTAAGGGCAAACGATTTTGGCAAAACATGAATACAAACTTCATAAAAGAGAGAATGCTTGGGCGTTGCTTCCTGAAATTGCTTGGAATTTAAAGTTTGAACTACAAAGCCCCAATGTATACTTTGATAAGGAAAACAATTTTAGAAAAGCCTTAAATGCAGGACCCATTCTTGTTAGCCTAGTTCCAGGAACACAACAGAAAAAAACAGATTGAAATAACTAGGCAGGGTTCTGAATATATGCAACAGAGAAAGAAGTCCTTAGCTGAAGTGGGGGGTGTGACAACCGTGGTTTTAGAATTTACCCCAACGCTACAGTTACTACCTAGGCAAATGACGATGATTTTTCGCTTATTTATTACTCCGAGGGAGGGTGATACTAGTTTGCCAGAACATACGTTAATTAAGGTATACAAATAAAGGTTGAAAACTTGGATGCCCATCTTAAGCTCGGTATTGCAATTACTAAAAACGGAGACGAATAAACATCCTTGCATCATCTGACAAGGTTACTGTGATGGTTGACAGAGACAAACTAACAGGTACTCAACTTTATTTTCATTAAGTATGTTGATTTTATTGCGTTTTACTCTGTTAATGAAGTGCTGCCAGAAGATTAATAAGAAGATATGTATAAGATTAATTTAAAAAATAATCTTATTTAAAAAATGGAGGTTCAACAGTTTAGGTTAAAGCAGATAACTGAACTTCAAAAGGAAATAGAAAGCGACTTGGATAAGTATAGGTTACTAGAAGAAACATGCTAAAGCTTTAAATACTCTTTCTTATGTAATTACTGGCTCATCAGCTGTAGCTAGCGTAAGTGCTGGGTCTAGAGTTGCTGTTTTAGCTACTGGGGTTTGGAGCGCCAGCCTCTTTATCATTAGGGAGTCTCGGGTTAGGTTAGGCGCCATGTCTATGATTGTAAGTGCTGTTTAAAAAAAAATAACTCCTAAATTACAAAAGCACACTGCCATTGTTGCCCTAGCATCAGCAAACTTTGTTCATTTAGATTAAGAATAAGCAAATCATTACAGATGAAAACATTACAGACGAAGAATTTCAGAAGCTATGGCCGATGGTGAGGATTACAGACGACAAAAAATTGAACTTCAAAAGGAGTGGAGAAAGACTTTTACTTCACGACAGGTAGACACTGATGCAATTAAACAGAACATTGAAAAAACAAACACATGATCAGTTAAACCCAAAATAGACCCAAAAAATAAGTTTAAACAAAAAGAAGTTTAGCAAAAAATAAATACTATTTTTTTGGTAACTCACTGTGTTTGATGGACAACTTGCAGCTCTTCACGAACAAAGGATCTTTTAGGGGCAGGCTTTTTAGCAGAAAGAGTCTCTCTTAAATAATATACGGGAGGGGTGTTATCATGATTCCTTCAACTTCATATACATCTACGCTCCATATAAGATCTGTGGCTCTAATTTTAACATCGCCCTCTGCCTCTCCAGGAGCATACAAGTATCTTACTTTTAGTCCAAACGGCAAGCGTTTTTGAGTCCCCTACACATCTTCAGTAATGCTAATTTTTTTTAATTTGATTGCGTTTACTGGTTTAAGGCCTGTTGCTTTAAATTCTTCATTGTTCATGGCGCGTAAACTGCTGGCAATCTCCTAACCCATTCTGTGTTGCGTGCTCTGTACTTCGTAGTGTCCATAATTTCTCTGTGATATTGATAAGTAAACAGGCGTTCAGCTAGATTCTTATTAAAGTTTTCTACTAAGGCTTGTGATCGATGGTTGCCTGGGATCCCTCTCTTAAACTATAACATGATGTTTTAAAAACAGCTGGTTTACAGAGCCTTTAAACTCTTTTCCATCATCAACCTGGATCATCCTAGGATACTTTAATGGCCTCTCATGTATATTTGTTGTAAAGCCACAGCCACAAGCAGCTGAGCTTTTATCCGTTAAAGGTTCAGCGTCTTTGTATCTTGAAGCCATGTCAACAACTGTCAGAGCATACTTAAACTTTTTTCTTCTAATTTTATCATGTGGAAGATACAGCCATCCATCTGGTGGGTGTCATTTGGAACTGAGTTAACAAATCTAGGCCTTATTATTCTTTTTTGGGCGGGCAGATATATTTGCCAAATTGTCTGTTTTGAAAGCCAGTCTTTCGCATCTGATTCAGAAACTCTAGCAGCTTTACTTAGCTTTTCAATAGCAGTCTTTCCTTTCCAATACCCTTTAGGAGAATAATATATTTTGTTCATATTTAAATGCTTTTTATTTTACACAAGAAAGTGAGCAACAAGATAGACTGAGGTCATGCCAACTGCAATAAAAACTATCTCTGCAGTCTCGGTTCTTCAGATGGTTCATAAAAGTCAGTCAGTTCTGGCGGTGGCGATGTTAAAAACTTCTTTCCTGTTACTAAGTAATACTCATTCATTGCGTCATCAACGTCTGTAAATGTGTGCTCTGCATGACCCTGTTTCTCTTAACTTTTTATTAATAAAGTCTAAGTGAGCAATTCGCCTTTTCTCATAAGCGTCCTCTTGCCTTAGCTAAATCTTCCATTGCCTTGTTATGACGTTTCTCTCTCTTCATCGGACCTCAATTTACTAAACATATAATTGTCTTCCAGAAAAGGCTAAAGCATTAACAATAGCTCCTCCCACCATCAGAACCAATCCAGACATCTTTTTATAAATCAATATTTTCTAGATTAATCTTTCTATGCATTAATATTTTCTGGGATGATCCCCTGTGTGACAAGAAAGTCTTTTGACGCAATCCCTGCAGTAATTACAACTATAACCTTAACAACATCTCAATGTCTAACCTTCCAGGTCAGCCGGCTTCATTTTAAACATGTTTTTTGCTAACACGCTATAGCCTATACTAAGACCGCTAATTACAGCAGAATGGTAAATCGTAATGATAATCTTTTTTTTCACTCATCTTTTTACTAACTAAAAAAATAATTAAATATCATAATACGAAAGACTGTCTATGTGCTTTTTAATCCGATAACTTTTTGTTTAAAGCATAAAAATAAGGCTGCAACTAGTTTTGGTGAATCTTCTAGCTTTCCCATGCTGGTGGTTTTAATCCTAACAAACATTTTGCAAGGGTTGAATAGACTATAACACCAACGATAGGCACTGCATAATTAACCAGCGTTAAACTCATGGTTTTAACAGTATTATATTATTTTTATATGCTTTTTAAAATGGATTGTGACGAACTATTAAAGTGTGAGGAGCAAGCAGACTAACTCCGTAGGTTACTCAGCAGACCACTGCCATAAAGAAAGATTATACTCTCTGGCTGCTTGTGGAAAAACTAGACATATATTAGGCACTGACTAAGTGTCGAACAGATTACAACAATTGGTCTACATCAGACGTTGAGAAGCACTACGCTAGGTACGAAGCACAGTTAGGGTCAAAAATGGTTAGATCGGTGGGTCAGACAATGATTAGTTGATATGCTAAGTTAGTAAGTAAGATGGCGCCGGTTGATTCAGAAGAAGATTTAAAATATGACTTATCACAAGATCCGGTTTTAAACAAGTCCCTAGAAACTCTTGCATGTGACATGTTACAGATTTGGGATGATGTTATGCCATTCATCATGGGATTAATTACTTTTAATCATATTAATTTTGATCATAATAAATTTAAATCGCAATAAAAAAAAATGAGCGATCAGGAGAAGAAGACGCCGCAGGACAGTCCGCAGGAGCAAGTGAATGTACCACAAGTGAACCCACAAGTGAATGTACCGCAGGTGAGTAATGTTCCTAAGACTAAAAATCCTGGGCGTGTTTGGCGGCGGTCATAGACTAGTTGAATGGCACAGACTGAGAAAAGCAAACCAATCAGCAAAACAAAAATTGTTAGATAGTAATACAACATCACCAACAACAACACAATTAACAACAACACAATCGTAATCGCAATAACAACAACAACAACACAATCAAAAGATAAGATGTATCATTATGTATTAGGTGCTGCTGCTGTTGTTGTGGGTTTTTAGCATACAAATACCTAACGCCATACCTAACAACAAAGTCGCAAGCCCCCACAGTAAAAGAAGAAGAACCAACTTCTGCAAAACAAGTGCAACCTCCTGTTGTAGACCCATTTTCTATGGAATAGTTTTTAAGAACTAGATAAGTACAAGTTAAGAACTAGATAAGTACAAGTTAAGTTAGTTACAGAAAGTACTTTTAAGTTAAGTGCAAGTAAATACAAGTTAAGTGCAAAAAATTAACTCCTAGTTAAGTACTAGTTATGTTCTTAAGTTAAGTACAAGTTAGGTTCTTAAGTAAGTACTAGTTATGTTCTTAAGTTAAGTACAAGTTAGGTTCTTAAAGTTCTCCAATGTCCTACAGCAATGAAAACTCAGGATTGACGTAAGTTCTCTTGTTATTGTTAGAGACTAGTGATTTTTTGTTAACAGCAGTTGTGTTTACTTGATGGAGAGTAAGCGCAGATTAACATTTGTGTGATAAAATACTTTGTTTTCAAAGAGAGCTTGCTTGTAGTTGTCGTGAGTTATATTTTTTGACACTTCTTACTTATGCCCTTAGCCTTCTTTATTGCAGAAGTCTGGCTGGCAACGCTATGCATCTTCGACCGCAAACCAACATATCTTTTATAACTGTCCCATTAAGTTCATCCTTCATCTTTCCAATTACTTTCTTGTTTACAGTTGAATGTAAAGAACTGTCTTTTGGATAGTCGCATGTGCGTACCACCCATCAGTTTCCTTTAGCTACTTCTGTTTCTAAATCCTTATAGAAGTCTTCTGTGGGGACGTCCAGAATAAAAGAGTCAGTGTCTGTGTAAAGGACTCTTGCTTCTGGGTACAGTGGTTTAAAGTAGTCGTACAGAAATTCTAGCATCAATAACTTTGACAACTCTAATACGGTAAAGCCTTATAACACCGGCTTGTCCAACTTAACATCCTTTTTCTTCATCATAACGCCAACCAGGGTGTCGTTAAATCTTCTAAAGTCTTGATAGTTGCTTGGATTTCTTTTGTAACTAATTTCACATCTTTACGTATGTGTGGATTTCCATAGTTTGCCAAAACAGCTGTTGTTCATCAGTTTAAAGAAGTCTTTTTCTGAAGCATCAGTGGCTTGGGTTCTAAGATCAGTATTCTTGATGTATGGCCTCATAAAGGGCTCTTGATCACAGATAATTATTCTGTGAACAGCTGTTAGCTTTAATCCATGTTTTAAGTAAACTGTAGGGTCTGTAATGACACACATAATTAGTCTTGTGTGTCTAAGATTGGGAACAGTTTAGGTGGTTCGATAGGACTCATCTTTAATCTTTCTGCGGCTAAGGGGTAATCGTTATGGAGATCGTGTAGTTCATAAGGATATCTAAGTCACTTCCAAGATTAGTCCTGCTGATTATCAGGCGAAGCTGTGACAACATACTAACACAGTTTGACATCATGAGGTCCTTTTATCATTTTTAAGTTCTCAGTGGAGAGTGGCGGCTCATGCCCATCCATACAGATTGTTAGCGTCTAAGTACATTAGATAGTTGGATGGTTTAGTTGGTCATAATCATCCTAAATATTGTGTTAGCTTTGGCAGTAAGGATGTGAGGCCATGCAATACCTCCCCCAGCCCATCTTCAATCATCTGAAGTGTGGGTAGATCAGATATTAAGTCAATCTGGATGTTTGTAGACTTCAAGAAAGCATCCCAAGAAAGGCCTGGGCAGAGATATAATGTGATGAGTCTAAGCGTAATGTATCATGCATGTAGATCTGTAATTCTGAAAGACGTCTGCCAATAAAACACACGTCACCAAAAATATTGATCATGATAATTACCCATCGTTGGCAGTGTAATTCTGTCCAGGCTTTTGAGACGATTCATAGTCAGCATCAGTTATGTCTTTGCCTCTAAGACATAGAAAAGAAAGCGCCTTAGGGAAGCGAGCTTCATCAAACCTGTCCCACTGAGTTCATGTATCATAGGGGTAAACACCTTTGTGCACTAAAGAGGATCAAAATATGTTTAGTGATTGGAAAGTCTTGTAGAGATCCCGCTAACTTATCTAAACTACCCATACGATGTTGGGCAGAGTCATAGAAGGATAAACAGTCAAGAGTAAAAGTCATGTACTTTTCTGAAGACTGTGCAATCCAGGTAACCTCTTATATTCAGAAGTCATTGCTGCATGATAAAATGAAACGTAGCCTCGTAAATTATGAAAGAAGTAGGCAGTTTCCATGTCTTAAGATCAACCTAAGTTGAAGATTACAATTGTTGTGTGCTGCTCCTCTGAATTTTCCGCTAATGTGATCATGGTCTCTACTGTCACGTCTTTACTGTTAGGTGTTAGCTCTAAGCGCAAATCCAGCAGTGAGTTGATGAGTCATAACGTTCTTGGTCTTCAGGAATAACAATGTCTGAAAGATTTAGTTGTTGGATAACTGATTGCGAAGTTTGTTCATCTGCTCTAAAATCTACTAGCTCATTGGAACCTCTGTAAATCTCTGGTGTGTGTGTGCCCCATCTGACCTAACAACAATAAACGCATAAGAACAGACCTGATGTAGGTTAATAAGGTGTTTTTTGTTCTTGCTGTTGGGACCGTAGTACTGCGGCAAGAGCGATTCAAAGTCAGCATAACCACGTACGGGCTCATTTGCATTTTGCGTAAATTTTTTAAAACTAACTTTAGACCCCGGTTTAGGTGTAGGAGTTCGGTTCACAGTCACAAAACTTTTACAATGTTCTTATGACTGGCGCTGCTTTATAGTTGAGATTCTGACCAAACACCTTCTACAAATGCCTTGTTTAGCATGATCCTTTGATGTAAAACCCATAAGTCTGCTTATTGTTCTGATTAATACATAATGACTCTTGTACTATCTGCAAAAAGTATCAAGTCTACATGCTTGTCAAGCGATTCGCCAAAAGTGGGGCATGGGAGATCCTTAAGGCACTAGATTGGCTTCTACAGACCATGTGTATACGTTTACGTGATTGGTTTGTTTTGCTCTTCAAACTGAGATATACTGTTTATACTTACTGGAAAGGTTATGTTATCAAAGTTCAGCTCTTGCTTATATTGTTCATAATTGGAAACTCGTTGCATGATTTTTAACAGGATGTAAATGCCTAAAACACACCACATAAAACACATGCTGTCAGAATTAGTAGTTTAAGACTGCTCGTTTTAAAACTAACTCTTTTGGAAGAGGAAGGTAAGAATTGCCAACTATAGGATAGAACTTTGTTGTCTCAATCTGATTTCAAGACTGACCATTCAGACCAGCCAGAGCCCCTAACTTGCCTCCTCACTTGCAATGGTTAAACTGTGTAAGCATGTAGTCAGCCCAGTCAGAGTTAAAGTCGTGATAGCTGATTACTTCTTTTCCTTGTTGAAACCCAGACTTCAGTTACCACATCAGGCGTTTATAATCAATCAGAACGGCCAACAACACTTTTACTGGCGGCTCCATCTGAGAGACTCTGGGATTTTAGAGATATCATGTGTCACGCTTCCATGAACGTTGTAGGGTAATGATGTCCATGTCTACTTCACTAAACCTATTGCTTAATTGTATGTCACTATCAAATATTTCTTCCATCGTATATAGTTTCTATCCTCGAATTTACTTGTGGTCGTCATTTTTAAAGCCACAATATTATGTAAATTAAAAAAATAAATGTAAATAAAAGTAAGTAAAATCAGGCATTTATCTTCGCCAAGCGTTGCAACACTTCAAGACACGTTAACCTACAATAACACCTGCTAATATTTAGCTTTTCTGAATCACTACAGTCAATGTTCATCACTTTGATTGCTTCGTTAAATAGTTCACTATGATCTTTTATTATATTGTTTACATCATTCTCAAAACCAAATTCATTAAAATCAATGTTTAATACTTTCATTGTTTCGTCAAATAGTTCATTACAATCTTTAAATCAGATTCACTGAGTTCGGCAGCCATTTTTAAATCTAAAATAAATAAAAAATAATTGTAAATTCAGCTGTTATTCATTCTTTCTAATCGTAAAACCTGACTTCACTAAAGTTGAATAGCTACTCCTTCAGGCCGGTAGAAACAGTCAGATAACACTTCAGGAGCCAATATCTAGTAAAATGGCAAACAACTTTATACCGGTTGGGCCAAGAATCTGGTATTTTACTATAGGTCACACTACACTTTCTCGTATATCTATGCGCTCAAAAAGATCAGTAATTATTCTTCAAACCTACTCTTTAACACTTCTCTATCACCCTCTCTATCCCAATCCAACTCGTAAAGTATATTAATAAGCTCTGTAGCTACTTCGGCCTTCATTTTTTAAACCAGAATATAACGACAATTAAAAAATAAGTAAGCCGCAGCATCTCTCTCTCTGTCTCTGTCTGTCTGTCTGTCTGTTTCCGTCTTTGTCTGTCTGTCTGTCTCCACCTCTCATCCCTCCCTGCCCCCTCCCCCTCTCTCCCTCTCTCTCATTCACTCGCAGCACGGCCTGTAACGCAAAAACTGCAACGCGCTCCGCTTATTGATCGTTTAGCGGATGAGGTCTATTTTGAGCTCTGGGTTTTTCCACTCTCTGACAGCAGTTTGTAGAGTATTGATTTCTACCTTCCTTGTTCACACACGCACGAGTAATCATTAACAATCAAAATAAGCAAAACAATGATAATGAAAGTGATTTATCTCCCTTTAATTATGCATAAAAGTAATTGTCTTCCCCTGAATAAATTATCTATTTATAGATCAGTTAGAGAGAATTGATTATTGAAAACTGTGTTTTTATGTTTAATTTGCTAAAGCTTTTAATATGAACATTGTACAAAGTAGCTACTAAAAAGTACTTTAAAGCACAGTTGTTGTTTAACCTTTAAAAATATTCTGCTTTAATAAAAAACAATTTTAATAACGGTCACACTTATGCATAAACACCATAAAATTATAAGCTTTCAGTTTGCACAGTATATATATATTAATCCAAAAAGTGTAAATTTGGGAATATGCCTGCAGTGGTTTTGTGCTTGTTTGCGTGGTTCTTGAAAGTCTAAATTTAGCCCTCTTCTCTGCCCTCTAGTGATTCTTCCCATTTTCGTGTTGCGTCTAGGTCACTGGCGCGGCTATAAACGCCCGCAAACCACAATGTGTTGTCTGGGTCACTGGTGAGGCTATAAACGCCGGTAAACCACAATGTGCTGTCTGGGTCACTGGCGAGGCTATAAACGCCCGTAAACCACAATGTGTGTGTGTGCCCTAGGAAGTGCCACTGAAAAGGGGGTGAGAGAATTGCCCCAAATTAGACAAACTGAAAGTAGGCAACCAAGTATAAGAAATACCACTATTAGAGGCATATTCCCAAAACTCTTCGCATCTGGCCACATTATCTGTGATCCTCTGGATCTGGCTTGGGGCCCTAGGGCGCCATAGGGTCTCAAGTTAGACCCAGGGGTGATCAGTAATGTGGCCAGATGCGAAGAGTTTTGCACTTTTTTATAATGATTTATTAATGGTGCTGGAAGTAGAAGAAGAGCGTACTGTAAACCCTTAATTTTATGCCCCTGGAGAGAATGTAAATATCTTTGTTCACGATCACCAAATCCTATTTTGCATGGAAACCCCCATTTTAAAATAACGATTACGTCAATTTTAGAGGTTTTTGCGTGTTAATTTTTTAAGAAACAGGTGTTAATTTTGGCCAAAACTGATATGAGATGGACGTGATTTGTATGTGAAAAGGGGGGTTTTCATGCAGAATAACATGGGTGGTCTTGAACGAAGATATTACATTCTCTCCACTGCTTGGACCCTTTTTCGAATTTGTTTTGTCATATTCGATGGTTCTCGCGCTTACATTAAGACAACGTAGGTGCAATGAAAATCCTCTGCTTGGTTCTGTGGACAACTTTGGTGGGTTTTTTTTTTCAAAGTGGTTTTCATTTTCCCAGTGCCTGTCTTGAATCCATCTTGCCTGAATTTGGCGGCGAGGTAGACTACATGAGTTAGCCTTGACTGGCTTCACCTGACGTATGGAATCAGTATGTCATTTGATCTTGATAACATGCCACGCTGCATGCATTTCTGCACATTTGCGTGATAGTTTGGATCGCCTTCAGACCCATTTCGTGGTATTCAGTGTTGTGATAGCGTCAGTTGTGGTCTCTCAACTCATCGTTCCACACTCGGTGTGCTGCTGTCGTAAAGTTTGTGCATTCGTGTTAAATGGCGTGTTGATGTGGACTGTATTCATGTCGTTCAGTCATGTTCCTTCTACCACTGAATCTACCCAGTTCTTCAAGATTTTTTACCCTGGGGATCCAACCTGTTTAACATTACTTTCAGCATCACATTTTTGTGTTGTTTATGCAACTGAAGGACGTTGAAGAATTATCAACAGCAGGTAGTAACAACTATCTGGTCTCCATATTTCATTCCAAATTTTGAAAGAATATCTGTCACTGGTTCTCTTTATCGCTCTGTGGGATTAGCTGGGCTGATGTCCATTGCTGCGGGTTCTCCATGTTTCATAGAATATCTGTCGCTGGTTCTCTTTATCACTCTGTGGGATTAGCTGGGCTGATGTCCATTGCTGGCGGTTCTCCATGTTTCATAGAATATCTGTCACTGGTTCTCTTTATCGCTCTGTGGGATTAGCTGGGCTGATGTCCATTGCTGCGGGTTTCTCCATGTTTCATAGAATATCTGTCACTGGTTCTCTTTATCGCTCTGTGGGATTAGCTGGGCTGATGTCCATTGCTGCGGGTTCTCCATGTTTCATAGAATATCTGTCACTGGTGCTCTTTATCGCTCTGTGGGATTAGCTGGGCTGATGTCCATTGCTGCAGGTTCTCCATGTTTCATTACTTCTCTTATTGTTTCCCTTTTTTTCCTTGTCATTTTTCTCTCCTTAAATAGTGATCTTACTGCTCTTCTGATTTCCTCAACTAGAACTGTAAACTCATCATAACACGATGGTTCCTGCTTACCACGCACGCCGGGGTATGTATTGGTCCAAAAGTTTTAAAGATTGAGGTGTATTTTTCTTTTTCATCTCAAAATGTCTGGTTCCTCTCTGGAATAGTTTCCTGTTTCGCCCTGAATGATACAGACTCTCTACCGTCTTTTGCATTTCAAAACATTGAGAATGGATCCGCTTTCTACTGATCTTATCCAGGCTCACCTTCATTCTGTGCATTGCTTCTCGATCCAGCTCTTGTTTGTTTTTGGTTTTTGTTTCTTTCCACCATGCCTGTACTTTACTTTGCAGCATGTGTCACTGTGGGTTACGAAAGTTATGCTGTTTCAAAAATGACAATAAAACACACAACCTCTTCGATGGGTTAAAGAAACTTTCAGTTCTACATGTGCCACAATCTTGTCGTTTTATGAAACAATGCATTACGTTGTTGGTGAAATGAAATCTGAAGCGTTGCTCTACTGTATGTTTTCACCCCCAGCATTCCCACTCCATTCTGCATTAGACCAAAGCATGCTTTAAATATACAATATATCAATATAGCCACTGATTCTATTGCACACCCATGTTCTTTACAGATCTGAATATCATGCCCCTTTTTGCCATTTGTTTATAGAAGCTTTGATATATATTTTTAGCAACACATGAATTGTCCAACATGATATGCGTCTTGCTTCATTTACCTATTGGAATTCTCGTCGTACTTTGACGAGCTTCTTTTCGCCCCTTGCAAACGACACTTTCCTTTCGTCAAACACAGGTAAATAGAGCGCGTTAAAGGGGATCTCACCCATTTTTACAAATCTATTTTGACCAAATACACGGTTTGGTATGTGGTCGTATTGCGAAACCCAGCCCCGAATCAGCCGCCTGTGCTCTCATCTTGCAGTGAGAGCAGCATTTCCTGCGGACTGGGAAAGCGAGAGGCTGAAACAGAAACGAGAGCCTCGATTTCGATAAAAGGGGGTTTCCCAATTGATGACGTAGAAAGCCAAGTTGCTGTTCGTGTTCGGCTGAAGTGAGATGGGGCGAATGTGTGCTGTGTCTGGTTGCGGAATTTCATCAGGAAATAAGCAAAGAGTACGCGTTCATGCTTTTTCAGGTGCCTCCAGCCAGTTTAGGCGATTGTGGATAAATGTTGTCACCACAATGAGGAAAGATTTTGTTCTTCAGGACAGTTATCATGGCCTTTGCGGTCGTCGCTTCGAAGAGCACATTTTCCAAGACCGACACACTTGGAAGGTAAAGGTGGAAGCTGGAATTAGGGTCCGAAGACAGCTGAAAGAGGATGCTATGCCAACTATTATAACAAAAAAATGTATTAAAGCACTCTCTCTTCATTCGCCAGCTGCAAGTGCAAGCCTCAAACGCAACAGTGACACCGATTGTGTCAGGAGCAAGAGAGCCAAACTCAGAGACGTAAAGAAGGTAAGGTTTGTGGAATGGGTGGTTGATCGTTTTGTGTTTCATTTCATTCTCAGTGTGTGGTTGGTTGTAAAGATAGTTGTTGGCTTTTTATTGAATGTTGGCATCAAACTGAAACATACATTGTTACTGTCATAGTGGCAGGCAGTCAGTCACACTGCCTGCTGCCACTGAAACTGTTGCATGTTTGTGATTGATCCCCCCCCCCCCTGCTGTTACTACTTCCAACAAAACTGAAGTTACGATTCTTATTAACAAAAAAGTGTCCATGTCCACAAATAAGAACTTGTTGGACTCCAGTGAATAATAGTTTGGGTTTTTATTTTTCAGGACATTGCTGAACATCAGGCACCCCTGCAAGTTCACATTTCCGCCCAACAACCATATGCTTTAGTAAGTGAATTATTTATCAGTATTTGGACACAGGATGGTGACTTAGTGTACATTTTAAGATATATGCAGGCATGGTATGTCTGTATGCTATAAACTGCCCAGGTGAGTAAGAGAATAATGAGCTTAGATCTGCAGCTTAGATCTGATGTACGGCACGTCACGCATTAGTTTTTAAAACAACAGCCAGAATCTTGACTGCAATATATGTAAAGACCCCTCAGATTCTAATTGTCATTGTGATACTTCAGTATATAAGTGTAGGGAGTGAGATTCAAAATGAGGAATGTAGAAAAGGGTGTGTGTGTGTTGAGGGGGGGGGGGGGGGGGGGGACTGAAAGTGAACAGCAATTGAAAAGATTTCTACAGCAGGGAAGAGAATTAGTGTGATGATGCAGTAGCTGCCAAATCCTGTTCAAAGGAAAAGGCATTATCTGATAGATCTAAACAACTGAAGGAAAATGTGGTTTATCACATTATCATTTTAAAGTTATTTACATACTACGGTAATGTGTGTGTGTGTGTGTGTGTGTGTGTGTGTGTGTGTGTGGTGTGTGTGTGTGTGTGTGTGTGTGTGTGGTGTGTGTGTGTGTGTGTGTGTGTGTGTGTGTGTGTGTGTGGTGAACAGATGTATGTATGTGATGTGTATATCATGTACTATCTGTGTCGTGCATAGGGTGTGTACATTACATAATATGGTCAACCAGTAAAATGTCGAACTGCCTGGAAAGAAACACAAGCGTCTGATGGGAGGGAGGTGGTACTGTACAAGGAGCTGTAGGTTCAAACTGGTACGGCTGAACTCCATAAGAGAATGTAAATATGGCGGTTCAAGACCCCCATTTTATTTTGAAACGAAAACCCCATTTTTTACATACAAATCCGTCCACCCTCATGTCAGTTTTTCCCAAAAATTAACGCCTTTTCACAAAGAAAATTAACCCCCCAAAACCTCTAAAAATTGACGCAATTGTAAATTTAAAAATGGGGGTTTAAACGTGCAAGATAAGATTTGGTGATCGGGGAACCCGCATATTTACATTCTCTCCCTATAATATAAAAATCTAAGTTTAACTTACTGTGTTTGGCGGGACAACTTGCAGTCTTCGCGAACAAACGATCTTTTAGGGGCAGGCTTTTAGAAGAGAGAGTCTCTCTTAAATAATATACGGGAGGGGTTGTTTTCATGATTCTTTCAACTTCATATACGTCTACACTCCATATGGGATCGGGTAGCTCTAATTCTAACATGCCCTCTGCCTCTCCAGGAGCATACAAGTATCTTACGTTTAGGCCAAACGGCAAGAGTTTTTGAGTCCCCTGCACATCTTCGTAATGCTATTTTTTTTTAAATTTGATTGCGTTTACGGGGTTTAAGGCCTGTGCTTTAAATTCTTCATTGTTCATGGCGCGTTAAGACTGCTGGCAATCTCCTAACCATTCTGGGGTTGCGTTCTTTCATAAATTTCCTGTGATATTGATAGGTAAACAGACGTTCAGCTAGATTCTTATTAAAGTTTTCTACTAAGGCTTGGGGATCGATGGTTGCCTGGGATCCTCTCTTAACTTTTAACATGATGTTTTAAAAACAGCGGGTTTACAGAACCTTTAAACTCTTTTCCATCATCAACCTGGATCATTCTAGGATATTTTTTAATGGGCCTCGCAGTTATTTGTTGTAAAGCCACTGCCACAGCATTTTTAAGCTTTTATCTTTTAAAAGGGTTTCAGCGTCTTTGTATCTTGAAGCCATGTCACCAACTGTCAGAGCATCTTAAACTTTTTTCTTCTAATTTATCATGTGGAAGATACAGCAAGTCCATCTGGTGGATGTCATTTGGAACTGAGTTAACAAATCTAGGCCTTTTTATTCTTTTTGGGGGCAGGCATTTTTAATTTGCCAAATTGCTTGTTTTGAAACCCAGTCTTTCGCATCTGATTCAGACACTCTAGCAGCTTTACTTAGTTTTTCAATAGCAGTCTTTCCTTTCCAATAACCTTTAGGAGAATAATATATTTTGTCCATATTTTAACTATCTTCTTATTACACTTTAACTGGCTTTTATTCATTTTAACTATAATTTTAGATTGAATATGCGAGAATATAGATTGCTCCCATAGCCCCCACAAAAAAACCAATTTTGCTATTTTCTGTTCTTTGATGGCTCATAAAAGTCAGACAGTTCTGGAGGTGTTGTTGTTAGAAATTCTTTCCTGTTACAAAGGGTAATACTCATTCATTGCCTCATCAAGTCTGTAAATGTGTGCGCTGCATGTCCCTGTTCTCTTAACTTTTTATTATAAAGTCTAAGTGAGCAATTCGTCTTTTTAAAACGTCTCTTGCCGTTAGCTAAATCTTCCATTGCTTTGTTATGACGTTCTCTTTCTTCATCAGACCGCAATTTACTAAACATATAATTGCTTCCAGAGAAGACCAAGGCATTAACAATAGCTCCTCCCACCTTCATAACTACTCCCGCCATCTTTTATAAATAAATATTTTCTAGATTAATCTTTCTATGCACTAATATTTTCTGGATAATCCCCTGTGTAACAAGAAAGTCTTTTGACGCAACCCTGCAGTAATTACAACTATAACCTTAACAACGTCCTCAATGTCTAACCTTCCTAGATCCACCGGCTTCATTTTAAACATGTTTTTTGCTAACAGCTATAGCCTATACTAAGGCCGCAAATTTTACAGCAGAGGGGTTTAAATTCGTATTGATAATCTTTTTTTCACTCATCTTTTTTTAACTAAAAAAATAATTAAAAAAATCATAATACGAAAGGCTGTCTATGTGCTTTTTAATCAGATAATCTTTTGTTTTTTAAAGCTAAAAATAAGGTGCAATAGTTTTGGAGAATCTTCTATCTTTCCCATGTTGGGTGGTTTTTATTCCTAACAAACATTTTGCAAGGGTTGAATAAACTATAACGCAAACGATAGGCACTGCATAATTAACCAGCGTTAAATCAGGGTTTTTAAAGTATTTTTATATTTTTTATTGCTTTTTAAAAATGGATTGTGACGAACTTTTAAAAGTGTGAGGAGCAAGCAGACTGCGAAAGCAGCCACTGCCATAAAGAAAGATTATACTCTCTGGCTGCGTGTGGAAAAACTAAACAGTATTTAGGTGTTGAACTAAGTATTGAACAGATTAAACAACTGTCTGCATCAGACGTTGAGAAGTACTACGCTGGGTACGAAGCGCAGTTAGGGTCAAAAAGGGTTAGATCAATGGGACAGACAATGATTAGTTTATATGCTAAGTTAGTAAGTAAGATGGCGCCAGTTGATTCAGAAGAAGATTTAAAATATGACTTATCGCAAGATCCGGTTTTAAACAAGTCACTAGAAACTCTTGCATGTGACATGTATTACAGATTTGGGACGACGCTATGCCCATTCATCATGGGATTAATTACTTTTAATCATATTAATTTTGATTATATTAAATTTAATCGCAAAAAAAAAAAGGAGCGATCAGGAGAGAGACACCGCAGGACAGCCCGCAGGAGCAAGTGAATGTACCACAAGTGGCCCCAAGTGAATGTACCGCAAGTGAGTAATGTTACTAAGTCTAAAAGTCCTGGACGTGTTGCGGCCGGCCATAGACTAGTTGAATGGAACAGACTGAGAAAAGCAAACCAATCAACAAAACAAAAATTGTTAGATAGTAATACAACACCGCCGCCAGCACCAACACACACAATTAACAACAAACAATCACAAACAAACGATAAGATGTATTATTATGTATTTGCTGTGTTGTTGTTGGTGGGGGGGGTTTTAGCATACAAATGTCTAACGCCATACGTAGCAGCAAAGTCACAAACCCCCACAAAACCAGTAAAAAAAGAAGAACCAACTTCTGTAAAAAAAAAAGTGCAACCTCCTGGTGTAGACCCATTTTCTATGGAGTAGTTTTTTTAATGAACTAAATAAAGTACAAGTTAAGAACTAGATAATTACAAGTTAAGACTAGATAAGTACAAGTTAAGAACTTTTATAAGTACAAGTTAAGTTTTTTATAGAAAGTACTTTTTTAAGTTAAGTGCAAGTAAATTTTCAAGTTAAATGCAAAAAAATTAAGTTCTAGTTTTAAGTACTGGTCAGGTTCATAAGTAAGTACTAGTTAGGTTCTTAAGTAAGTTCTTGTTAGGTTCTTAAGTTAAGTACAAGCCAAGTCAGTCAGGTTAATCTTTTAAGTTCTCCAATGCCCTACAGCATATAAAACACTCAGGATTGACGTAAGTTCTCTGTTATTGTTAGAGACTAGCGATTTTTTTTTTAACAGCAGTTGTGTTTACTTGAGGGAAGGAGTAGAGCGCAGATTAACATTTGTGTGATAAAATATTTTGTTCTCAAAGGAGCTTGCTGTAGTTTCGTGAGTTATATTTTTTTGACAACTTCTTTACTTATGCCCTTAGCCTTCTTCATTACAGAAGTTGGGCTAGCAACGCTATACATCTTTGCCCGCAAACCAAAATATTCTTTTATAACTGCCATTAATTTTCATCCTTCATCTTTCCGATCATTTTCTTGTTAACAGTTGAATGTAAAGGACTGTCTTTTGGATAGTCGCATGTGTCGTACCACCCATCAACTCCTTTAGCTACTTCTGTTTTAAATCTTATAGAAGTCTTCTGTGGGGACGTCTAGAAAAAAACTATCAGTGTCTGTGTAAAGGACTCTTGCGTCTGGGTACAGTGGTTTAAAGTAGTCATACAGAAATTCTAACATCAATAATTTTGACAGCTCTAATACGGTAAACCCTATAAACACCTGCTTGTCCAACTTAACATCCTTTTTCTTCATCATAATGCCAACCAGACTGTCGTTAAATCTTCTAAAGTCTTGATAGTTGGGTTAGAGGCAAATTTAATTGCTTGGTCTTCTTTGTAACTAATTTTACATCTTTTCGTTTGTGTGGATTTTCCATGGTTTTGCCAAAACAGCTGTTGTTCATCAGTTTAAAGAAGTCTTTTTCTGAAGCATCAGTTGCTTTGGTTCTAAGATCGGTGTTCTTCTTGATGTATGGTCTCATAAAGGGCTTTTGATCACAGATAATTATTCTGTGAACAGCTGTCAGTTTCAACCCGTGTCTTAAGAAAAAACTGTAGGAGTCTGTAATGACACACATATTTAGTCTTATGACGGAGATTGGGAAAAAGTTTAGGCGGTTCGATAGGACTATCTTTAATCTTTCTCCGGCTAGGGGGTAATTCGTTGTGAAGGTCGTGTAATTCTTTAGGTATTCAAGTCTACTTCCAAGATTAGTCCTGCCGGGTTTATCAGGTGTAAGCTGTGAACATACCTAACACAGTATTGGACTTATGAAGCCCTTTTATCATTTTAAAGTTTCTCAGGGGAAGCGGTTGACTTATGGCCCACCCATACAGATTGTTAGCGTATAAGTACATTAGTAGTTAGAGGGTTTTTAGTTGGGTCATAATCGTCTAAATATTTGTTGTTAGATTTGCAGTAAGGATGTGAGGCCATGCTAATACCTCCCTCAGCCCATCGTAAATATCTGAGGTGGGCAGATCAGTATTAAGTTCAATCTGAATGTTCGTTGACTTTAAGAAAGCATCCCAAAAAAGGCCTGGGGCAGAGATGTAGTGTGATGAGTCTAGACAGTAATGTTTCATTGCATGTAGATCTGTAATTCTGAAAGACGTCTGCCAATAAACACACGTCAGCCATCAAGTAATGATCATGATAATCACCCATTGTTTGACAGTGTAATTCTGTCCAGGCTTTCTGGGGCGTATTCATAGTCAGAGTCAGTTATGTCTTTGCCTCAAGACTAGAAAAAAGGCGCCTTTAGGGGGAAGTGAGTCTTCATCAAACCTATCCCAACGAGTTCATGTTTTCATAGGGTAAACCCTTTATGCACTAAAGATGGGTCAAAGTATTGTTTAGTGATTGGAAGTCTTGTAGAGATCCCGCTAACTTATCCAAACTTGCCATCAGATGTTGAGCGAGTCAAAAAAGGATAAACAATCAAAAGTGAAAGTCATGTACTTTTCTAAAGACTGTGCGATGCAGGAACCTTCTTATATTCAGAAGTCACTGCATGCATGATGAAATGAGAATCGTAGCCTCGTAAGTTAGAAGAAGATAGGCGTTTCCATTTTTTTGGGTCAACCTTAAGTTGAAGATTAAAATTGTTGGGGTGCTGCCCCCTTGAATTTTCCGCAAATGTGATCGTGGTCTCTCACGGGTCACGTCTTTACTGTTAGGTGTTAGTTCTAAGCCGCAAATCCAGCAGTGTGTAGATGAGTCATAACGTTCTTGGTCTTCAGGAGTCATAACAATGTCTGAAAGATTTTAGTTGGCTGGATAACTGATTGCGAAGTTGTTTCATCTGCTCTAAAAATCTACTAGCTGCATTGGGGCCTCTGAAAATTTCCTCGGGTGTGTGTGTGTGCCCCATCTGACCTAACAACAATAAACACATAAGAACAGATCTGGATGGTGGGTTAATAAGGTTGTTTTTTGTTCTTGCTGTTGTGGGCCATAGTACTGCGGTAAGAGTGATTCAAAGTCAGCATAAACACGTACGGGATCTTTTGCATTTTGCATAAATTTTTTAAAAAACTAACTTTAGACCCCGGGTTTAGGTGTGAGGAGTTCGGTTTCACAGTCTACAAAACTTTTCAATGTTTCTTATGCTGCGGGCTGCTTTCTATAGTTGGGATTTCTTAGCAGACACCTTCTACAAATATCTTGTTTAGTTTTATGCTTTGATGTTATTTTTAACGGGTCTGCTTATTGTTCTGATTAATACATAATGACTCTTTAGCCCGCCTTCAAACAGTTACATGCTTGTAAAGTGGTTCGCAAAAGTAGGAGCATTGGGGAGAAATCCTTAGAGGCACTAGATTGGCTTCAGACCATGTGTATACGTTTTACAGTGATTGGTTTGTTTTGCTCTTCAAACTGAGATATACTGTTTATACTTACTGGAAAGGTTATGTTATTAAAGTTCAGTTCTTGCTTATATGTTCTTTAATTAGATACTCTGTTTGCATGATTTTTGACAGGATGTAAATGCGCTAAAACACACCGCATAAACACATGTTGTCAGAATTTGTATGTTTAAGACTGCTTGTTTTAACTCTAAAATCTTTTGGGAAGAGGAAGGTTGAGAATTCCCAACTATAGGATAGAACTTTTGTTTGTTTAAATATAATTTGAAGGACTGTTCCTTCGGGACCATCCAGAACCGCGCAATTTTGCTTCTTCACTGCATGGTTAAACTGTGTAAGATGTAGTCAGCCCAGTCAGAGTTAAAGTCGTGATAGCTGATTACTTCTTTTTTTTTAGTTGAAACTCAGACTTCCATGTTATCGCCGTCAGGCGTTATTTAATCAATCAGAACGGCCAACAACATTTTTACTGGCGGCTCCATTTTAAGAGACTCGGGGATTTAGAGATAGTGTGGGGCCACGCTTTCATGAACTTTTTGTGGAGTTAATGATGCCATGTCTACTTCACTAAACGTTTTGCTTAATTGTTTGTCACTCGAAATATTCTTCCATCGTATATAGTTTTCCCATCCTCGAATTTACTTGTGGCCGTCATTTTTAAAGCCACAATATTTACGTAAATTAAAAAAAAAAAATGTAAATAAAAGTAAGTAAAACCCGCTTTTATTTTTCACCAAGCGTTGCAACACTTAAAGACACGTTAACCTTAAAATAACACCCCCAATATTTTAGCTTTTTCTGAATCGCTACAGTCAATGTTCATCACTTTGATTGCTTCGTTAAATGTTCACTATGATTTGTTTTTATATTGTCTACATCATTGTCAAACCCAAATTCACAAAAAATCAATGTTTAGCGCTTTTCATTGTTTCGTCAAATAGTTCATTACAATTTTTCATTAAAATCATTAGATTATTCTTTAAATCAGATTCACTGTGTTCAGACTTCATTTTAAACCTAAAAATTTAAATAAATAAATAAAATTGAATCTGCAAAACATTCATTTTTTGTTAACTTCATCGTCCACACATAATCAATAACAACACTTATAGCATGCACACACACATGCACACACACAGCGTCCACACACAGCTGGCCCCGGGCGGGTAAAAATCAAAAACTTGTCTGCCAGCTTCTACGGAGTCAATATTCTACATAACACTGGCGCTATGCCCTTCACTGGGGCTGTGATTGAGAATCAGAACCCATTGTCAAATTTTGTACGAAGATATTTCTTGAGTAACTTGATCTATCTGCCCCTCTGTTGCTCTTATTCTTTTGTGAGATCGCGTATTCTTTGTTTTTTGTTTTCCGGCTTTTTTCTTTTAATCTACGAAGTTCATTTTTTCTTCTGGAAATACGAGCTTTTAGCGCAGTTGTTGAAATACTTGAATCTGCAGCAACACTTTCTAAAAAATGAAACATACGAGCCCCGCTTGTTGATGGCTGGTTCGTTGATGGTTGGTTCGTTGATGGCTGGTTAGTTGAGGCTGGCTTTGAGAAGATTCATCCCTGTCTAGGATTCTAGAAAACTCGATTTCATTTACTAATTTATATTACACTGCACACTCACAAATGTTGTTTCGATTTTCATCATGTTAAAATTTTTATTACACATGCGCACTCACAAATGTTGTTTCGATTTCATTATTTAATTATATTACACATGCGCACTCACAAATGTTGTTTCGATTTCATCATGTTAATGAGGTTAGCACATGCGCACTCACAAATGTTGTTTCGATTTCCTTTTGTTAATGAGGTTAGCACATGCGCACTGAAAAAAGTTGTCACGCCGGGTTTTGATTAATTTTTTTCAAAAACGATTCTTCTTCCGGCTAGCTTTTTTCAAAAACGTTTCTTCTTCCGGCTAAACAATTTCCAGAAACATTTTTTTTTCCGGTTAACTCACTTTCGAAAAAGTTTTTAACGAAGATGCGTGACAGCTTTTTTTTATTGCGCAGTGCTAACCTTAGTGAATAGCAGACGACGGCTCTGGGCCTGTGATCAATACTAGCTCAGCTACTGTGTAGGCCGGCGAAATCAGCAGCGGTGGGGGTTGCAATCAATATTAGACAAGCCAGCGAGAACTGCAGGCCAGTCATTCAGTCATGCCGGTGTTAATTGTCTTAGGGCGGCTAGTCTGTAAACCATTTTTGTTAAACTTTTTTTGTGGCTTATTTTGGGCTTAACTGATGCGTGTTTGTTTTTTTAATGTTCTGTTTAATTGCTCAGTGTTACCTGTCGCGAAGTAAAGTATTTTCCACTCCTTTTGAGTTCAATTTTTTGGCGTCTATAATTCCCCATTTGTCGCCAATGCTTTTGAAATTCTTCGTCCGTAATGTTTTCATCCTGTAATGATTTGCTTTTTCTTAATCTTAATGAACAAAGTTTTGCTGATGTAGGGCTACAATGGCAGTGTGCTTTTGTATTTAGGAGTTATTTTTTTTAAAAACAGCACTACAATCATAGACACGGGCGCCTAAACCCAACCCAAGACTCCCCAATGCTAAAGAGGCTGCGCTCCAACCCCCGTAGCTAAAACACAACACTAGACCAGCACTTACGCTAGCTACAGCTGATGAGCTAGTAATTACATAAGAAAGAGCATTCAAAGCTTTAGCATATTTTTTTCTTTGTAACTCTATAATTATCCAAGTCGCTTTCTATTCCTTTTTAAGTTCAGGGTTTTTTGCTTTAACCTAAACTGTTGAACCTCCCTTTTAATAAGATTATTTTTTTAAATTAATGTATACATATTCTTTTTTAATCCTTCTGGCAGCACTTCATTAACAGGTAAAACGCAATAAAATCAACACTACTTAATGAAAATAAAGTCGAGTACTGTTTGTTTGTTTTTTGTCAATCATTATAGTAACCCTTGGGCAGATGATTTAAGGGGTGTTTATTTCATCTTCCTTTTAGTAATTGCAATACCGAGTTAAGAGGGGCATCCAAAATTTTCAGCCTTTATTTTTATACCTCTGATTAACGTAGGGTTTTGGCAAACTGTATCGCCCTCCCTCGGAGTAATAAATAAGCGAAAAATATCGTCATTTGTCTAGGTAGTGGCAGTAGCTTTGGGTTAAAATTCTAAACTGACGGTGTCATCCCCCACTTCAGCTAAAGACTTCTTTCTCTGTAGCATTATTCAGAACCCCGCCTAGTTATTTCAAACTGTTTGTTCTGTTGTGTTCCCGGAACTAGGCTAACAAGAATAGGGCCTTCATTTAAGGCTTTTCTAAAATTGTTGTTCTTATCATAGTTACATTAGGGCTTCGTAGTTCGAAAATTTAAATTCCAAGCAATTCAGGAAGCACGCCTAAGCATTCTCTCTTTATGAAGTTTGTATTCGTGTTTGCCAAAATCGTTTGCCCTTAAATTTCTTATCTCTTCTAGAGTAGGATATTGCTGTCGTTTTTTTTCTTTCAATTTCTGTTCGTTTGTAAAAACCCCCTCATCTGTGTACTCAAATCCATAAACATTTCCTGGCACTCCTATCAGATCAAACTCGTTGTGTCTGCTAGGTCTTTTAGCTCTACTGCGCGCATTTAGGAGCTAGCTTCTTTTTTGGTTCTGGTCTCATAGACATTCTTTTTTAATATTAATATTAAATTAAAATAAACAAATTGTTATAAGCAATCAATAATAAACAATCTACAAAAAACAAAAAGTATTGAACTGGGGGGTCAGTCCGTAAGCATAGCTTAGCGTGCTTAGAGTTTTCTAATGCTCTTTTATTTTTTTTAGTTCATCTTTGTCCCTTATTATATAATTTTCACTTAAACATTCTTCAAAACTATCTTTGTCCTTAGTTAAAATTTTACAACCGATTTTAACTGCGATCTAAAGTCTTTTAAGATAGCATATATTTTGAGTTAAAAGCCACACAGAAACTAAGGTGTGGCGCCACTAAAGGCTAGTTTGACAGAGCTTTTCTTTTTTTAACAGTGTCTGTTCAGCTGAACAGTCCATCAATAATAAACAGCCTTTCAGTTCCCCAAATAGTCTATTTTAATGTTCTAAACAGTCGCTCAGTTTGTCACTAGGATTAACTAAAAATATATTCTCGTCTGTGCAAATAAACTTCCTTTCTTTGTAAGACTTGTTGTGCTTAATGGTTGCGCAGAATATAAAAAATGTGCTCGTAAGAAACCTGTATATTTTTTGTAACAAATCAAGTACGAAGACAGTTTTCCCATACCCCGTAATCCCCCAGATAAGAGAACAGTGCGGATCTTTTGGAAGAAACTTCAAACTATCCATCTGTTTTTATTAGAATATTTCTTCTGCATTTTAATAAGCTGCGTCTTTTAGCCTGTTTTCTTCAATGTTTAACTGAGCATCGCAAACCATAAAAAATGCATTTGTATTGGGCGTTTCCGTCTGCTTCTTGTGAATATTTATTTTTATGCCATCTTGCCCTACCCGTTCTCCACTTCCAAACAATCTGTTGTCAAATGTGGATCTAAAATCAGCCACAGCCCATATTTAGTTATTAAGTAGTCCTCGAGTCTTACATCATAAAGGTGAAGTTTTTTTACAACGCGATCAACTGCAGGTCTCTTTGCCTACCTCCAGCGAACAACTTTTTATTTCATCAAAAATGTTGGTGAGGTAAACGTCCCGCGCCCTGAATACAACTGATCAGACTTACCATTTATTGCACGTCGACCTTCTCAATTTTTGGATTATAAAACGTTCTGATTCTCTATGAAAAGAGTGTTTCTTCAGTAAACAAGAAAAAAAATTCCCTTTTTAAAAAAATTCAGAGACTGATTTAGATGTATGTTCCAGAGAGGTCTCGCTTGTTTCTATTTTCTGTAATGGGTGTATAACCATTTCATAATAAATAACCGTTTTACTGGGTTAAGTTGTTCTGGCCGTCCAGGGTTAGTAACCACATCAAACTCAAGAGAAAAGTCGCTGACTATGTATTTAGCTAAGGGTCTTCAGACAGAACAACAGAACCGCTAGGATTAAATGTCAGTTCATAAGTAAGTTTTTCTTTTAGTGCGCCTTGGTAATATGGCATGTGCGTCTTTAACAGCTCAAATTAGAGGGATACAGAATCTGTTGCCAAATGTTCTGCTACTGCCTATCTTTAACATCATTCTTTGCATCCCCCCTTTAAGCCTGTGCTTGAGACCGTTTGAACTTTGTATTCCCTGATAAACTTTTTCTTTTCTTTCTTTTTTAGGTAGCCATAGATCAGAATAGAGGGCAAAAATGTCTGCCCCGTTTAGTACAAAGACTTCCCTACCCTCTAGTTTGATGATATATGCTTAACCCATGGCCCTACCCAAATTAGCAACAACAGTAGCATTAGGATCTGCCGATGTAATATATATTTTGAATGAAAGTTTAGCAGTGCCTGGCATTATAACATCGTCAGCACCAAGATCAGGGAACTTAACTATTAAAGTTTGTCCAGGCTGAACTGTTTTATGGAGTATTTCACTAATTACAGTCTGCCTTATACCTTTTACGCCGTGGGGTTCCTTCTCTTTTCTATATGGGTTTGAGGTCACAACCGTATGATTCATTTTTTATAAAACAAAAAAGAATAAAATAAAAAATATGGATGAAGTTTTGACCCGATTGATCCTGTTGAAGAAGAAGAAGATGGAAAAAGATTAGTTCCTTCATTGCGCGAAGAACTTGAAAGAGCAGCAGAAGGGTTTTTCAATCCCTTCATTAGAAGAAGCAGAAAACCCCCTTCAGTTAGCGCATCTCGTGCAGAAACTATTAACAAATGAATTAACTCATTCTACATAAGCTTGGACTTAGAACCGCCAGAAGGTCATAGTCCTTTTGATTTTAAGATAGATAAAAGCAACCATCTGTATATAAGGACTAGTAAGGAAGTTTGTTTAAAAGTTACTACAAAGAAAGACCCAACTAAGTTTTCAAAACTAAGCACAATTAGACAGAGGATCCCTGTTGCAGACCAAAAAGCGATTAAATTTTTTTATTACTTAGATCTGGGCTGTTAGTCTTTTTCAGAACTTGGGGCAAGAGTTGCCAACACAATCAGAAATAGAATGGGCCCCTTTTCAAGATTTTGGACCAAGAATAAATGATGCAGCAACAGAAATTGAGACGAGTTTTAATGAGGAAACGGTCGAAAACATTAGAAACAATTGACGATTCCCCATTGCCTATGCGTGAAATCCTGCGGCTTAATGATCGTTTTAAAAGTCAAAAAGGGGCGAACAAGAAAACAATGTGGCAAAACTTAGTGAGCTAGATAGAGAGATAGAAGAAAAAAAAATAAACTGGCTGATGCAGATGATAACAATTTAGGGCAAGAAGAAAAGGCTAGAACACAGCAGAAAATACAAGATTTAATGCTACAAAGGGCGGCCAGGTTAGAAGTGCTGTCCACTAACAGAGCGCAGCTAGCATCCCCAAAAAAGCAGAATAGAGAACTATAAACAGAATACTTTATGAAAATACTACGCTAGCTGGAAAGAATAAGGACTCTGTTCAGAGAACAAGGGATTACAATAGTTAGTATATTAACTGCTGTTGGGTTTGCTATCTCTTACACTCGTTTATGCTTTTAAACCCGGGAGTGCGCCCAACCGGAACAGTAACTCCTCCAAAGCCTCAACCTGGTAAAAGTTGGATTAGAAAACAATTACATCATCTAGCAAATTATTAAAGAAGTTAGCAGCCAAAGCGCTTGATGCTCTGCCTGGCATAATAGGCGTGTTGTTAGTTGGGTTTTGTCTACTATAGGCAAAGTTGCTGGTTATATGGCCGACCATCTTGTGGACGTTAGGGGTGCTAGCTGCCGGATTAATTTTTAGTGAAATAAGTATGGCTAATCCAGTAAAAGTTAAAAACACAACAAGGGCTGTCTTTTCGCTAGTGTGACTGTCAGTGTGGGTAGATCAACAGGCGGAGTGCTTTCTGGGCTGCTTTCTGGCTGTGGAGCGTTATAACTGAATCGCTTTCTTCAGGGCTAGGTACTTTTTTTAAAATGGATGGAGCAGGCCTTGTGTTTAAGCTTGATTGTGTCCTAAGTTTGGCCGTCTCCAGCTATGAGGATTTCATTATTATAATTCTGCATCATACCAATCGTAGTCTAAGGTCAGAGGATTTTGCATGTATAATCCATGGCCTACAACAAAGTCAACCTTTGACCTAGCATGCGCAAGACGTCTTGATACCTTTGTATGCTGGCAGGGAATCAACAGCAGAGTTAATAGCATCTTCTAAATTGGCTAGAAATTGTTTTCTGGCATCAAACCCTGTAGATTGATCTACTATGCTAACTAGGTCTGGCTTGTGCCCTAATAGACACCAAACGTACGTCCGTATGGAGTCATTAAGTCTTTGCACTCCCGGCATTGTTAGGCCTTCACTTTCATCTAAGATAAATGTTGCCCAAGCATTAGGATGTTTTGTTCTATGGATCCCAATCGAACTTTTTTGTCTGGTTGAAAAGAGGTGTGACCAGGCCAGTAGTCATAAGTATATTCTCTTTTTACACCCACAAATACAATGGCCTAACCCCTGATTGCGGTCTAACTTTTGTCTAAAATCAGTTGAAGGATTAATGTTAAATTCGTTGCGGATCTTTATATGCATTATTGTCCATTAGGCTTTTAAATGGATTAAACGCGTTGTCGCTGGGGAGGGGCACTTGTAGTTCAGTTATTTTTCGTCTGTACTGGTAATAAACATGAAAGTTATATATGACCTTACTAAAAGATTGGGGTGGTTTAAATGGTTTGCATATGAAACCCACAGCCAGTAGTTGCGCAGTAAATGGCAAAATTTAACTGATTTGGTAAAAACTTTATAGGGCAGGATGACCATGCTGATGGTACTCTATCATTTTTTTGGCGGATTTAAATATCTAGTTAGTTGGTTTACAAGTCTGACTTGGAAAGCCATATGATTCGTCTACTGCAATAGTTAGTAAACTGAAGTCTAAAGATTTGGGTTATAAAACGCACCTACATTGTAAGTGGCACTTTCGTTATATTTAAAAGGTTCTATTTTTTAAAAAAGTTTTTAAAAGTTATAAAAAGTGCACATCTATATAAACCAACAATAAAAAGTGTGTTCTTAATGCACAGGACTGCTCTAAAGGCAGGTGAAAGACGGTGCTTCTCTGGGTCCTCCCCCGCACCTCGGGTGTTTCTTTTCTTTTTCTCTGAAAGAGTAAGAATAACTGGGTAGATGTTAAGGGCCCAAAAAAGGCAATCTATTAAAACATTTAAAAATACCCCATGGCTACTACAACTTTTGTTCTTTAAGAGAAGTATTTAGCAATTTGGCATTAAGTTAAAACTTAATGAGGCAAATCTTATAATTACTATAAATTTCCCAGAACTTGAAGAAAGGGGTACGTTTTTCCTAGAAGCCTTGCTCGAATTTTAGGCTTTTATGATAGTGGGGAAAACATCATATAAAACGCATATGTACTTAAAAAGCGGTCTTTATGAGTATGTAGCAGTAGACGGGCCGATTTTCTCATGTACCCGATGATGTATGTCTATTTAGAAGAGTTAAAAACAGACCGCAATTTATTTATGGGGCAGCCCTCTACAGTTCTACGAGCATGCCGGAAATTAAGGCAGGGTTTTGCGATTATCAGTTATACAGGTTTGGCGGAGACAGTCAATTTAAAGAATAGTTAACGCAGACATAAATTCATTAAATTAAAAATAACTAATCAAGATGGAAGACTAGTTGTTTGTTCTAATTTATTAAAAGTGCTGGAAGTAGAAGAATGTACTGTAAGCCATTAGATTTTTATGCCCTTTGGGGAGAATGTAAATATGCGGGTTCACGATCACCAAATCTTATCTTGCACGTAAGCCCCCATTTTTAAATTGACAATTGCGTCAATTTTTAGAGGTTTTGGGGTGTTAATTTTGTTTGTGAAAAGGCGTTAATTTTGGCAAAAACTGACAGAGATGGACGTGATTTGTATGTAAAAAAGGGGGTTTTCGTGCAAAACCCGCATATTTACATTCTCTCCATACACTTCAGTGAAGTTTCACGTTCGTATCCTCTTCGTTGGAACTTGACTCGTAGCTGGGGGCATCTGCCATATCGCCCGGGAAAAAAGTTGGGGTTTTAAATCCGCATTTGCGGAAGCTTTTAGGGACTGTCTTTCATTCACGGTAGTCTTGGCATTTATACGTCACTTGCGGAAAACCCCGACTTGTCTCTTCCGTACTGTGCTCGGCAATCTCCGTGGCGAGTCACGATTTTTGGCTACTTTGCACGACCCGAAACACGGATAGAAGTGA
>JAFLJL010018626.1:5000-30000 GCA_018398815.1 Conus ventricosus | reverse complement strand
TCAAACGACACACACACATCACAAACACACAAAAATGCACCAACACAAACTCACACAACACACACACACACACGCACGGTCACACACACATGGCACAGACAGATCACTCATACACCGCCCGCGCGCGCCTCACACCTGCTGGCAAACTGAGGGGCCAAAAATCAATACTGCCGCCCCTCTCTCCCTCCCCCCACTCCCGCACGCCGGGCCTCTGCATGCAGATATTTCATCATCGTTTCACAGCGCTCACATGACTATAAACAACCACCGGCTTTCAATCATTCTTTCTACTGACTGCCGGACTGGTAGGACTTTTTATTTGCGCTGTGTATTGGGTTGGTGTGTGATTCTAAATGGCGAGCCGGTTTCCTGAGGAACAGAAATTGTGCTATTCATATCACAAGTTTGACATATTTGCATGTCAACAGTATTTGTTGAAAAAAAGAACGGGTAAGCATGTCGTTACCGCTGAAACCGAAAAGAAGTATTGCTTTCCTAAAGAACAAAAAGAAAAAGGAACCGACTGCTTGAAAAGGACGACATCTTAAAGGTTGTTGGTTCAAGGAAATAAAACGTTGAAGGCAATTTTGCTGAACAAAATATAGCCAATTTTCAATATGTGTTATGACTATCGTGAGATGGTCCTTATTTAATAAATGGCGCTGCATTGTTGAAAGCCGGCCATAGCAACAATCCATCACGCGTTTTATTGTTGGCGTTGGCTTAGACACCCAAGTCATGTTCTTAAAAAAACAAAAACGCATCAAACATGGCGTTTTATATTTTCTTAAGAGCAGTGAACAGTCTGATTTCGTATGCTAGAACACATTCAACTTTCTGTGAGTTTTTATAACTTATCCTAACTTCCACAAGCTAGGAATCAGTATACTTATGAACTGTGTAGCAAACCCAAACCATATTAAACTTATGCAACCTGGATGGTGATTTCGGGTTCTGCAAAACTAGATAGCTAGGCAACCTTAGTACATCACCAGTAGGAAGATGTGTGTGGCCAGCACTATCTTCATATAAATACGCTCCCAAATAACAATTGACGATGTACTACTACAGGCGATTAGACGCCATAAAAGCTCGCTACAGCAGTAAATTGCTGGGGGTAACTCTGCATAGCCTTTGCAAGCCTGGGTGAGAAAAGGAGCAGAGCAAACTAGCCAAACAACCCTATGTGATCGCTTCCGCCAATGACGTCAGCACCTGCAAACTCGGTGGCAAAACTAGTCAAACACCCTATGTGATCGCTTGACTACAGCAGCGGCGGCAGCACAGCAAAAGCTCACGCAAACTAGGCCAAACGACCCAGTGTCACTTGGGTTGATTGAGGTGGCGCGCGAGACACAACCTGTTTATCACAAAGCAAGAAAGTGTAGTGGCCCTATTAAGGTCTCCTTTTGTTTTGTTGTGTGTTTTGGCCTACCCCACGCACGCACTCCCCACCACCCCACCCTGGGACTGGTCTATGGGTGGTTTTTTGTTTGTTTGTGGTTTGTTGTTTGTTTGCCTGCCCAACGCATGCACACACCCCACCCCACCTGCCCCACCCCCACCCACGCATCACACACTCAAGTTTCCTTCTAAGTTTTTAACAATTATTCTCAATTCTTACGTAATTACTTCTAAGTGTTCCTTAATCATTCTCAAGTTAACCCGCGCAATTCTTTACTTAATTACTTCTAAGTTTTAATTGAAGTGCCCCAAGTTTTTAATAAGTCCTGATCAGTTCGTTAATAAGTTCTTAATAAGTTATTGATCAGTTCTTGATATAAGTTCTTGATTAAGTCATCCTTTATGTACAACCACGTTCTTATTAATTATCTATAATTATAAAAAAAATACAACATGTTATGTTTATCTAAATATAGTGTCTAATATAGTACACACATACGCCTCAAAAACGCTCATCGTTGAGAATGTCTTGCTCAGCGTTCTCTGCATTTATTTTAATGAAAGTTTTTGTACAACCGAAAGCACAACCACATTGATTACAATCTGGTTTATGGAAATGTCTTTATAGACTCCATGTCTTTTATTTTTGACTTTATCATTTTATAATACCCAAATCTATTTTTATTAAAAAATTAAAATATTATTCCCATTATAAATGATCAAATGATGCGTTGTTATGGCGGTTTTGGCCGTGCAGTTGTCTTTTTCTGTATTTAGCGGTTCAGTTGTTTTAACTTCTTTTTTCTGTTGCCATTGTGTATATATTTTATAGCCGTAATAACGCCCCCAACACAGCAAGGGCGCCAAAAATGGCAACGGTTTTAAGTTCATATTCCATGAAGACTGTGGGCCCTTGTAGCACATGGAGTTTTGTATAGCTGGCATTGAATCAACTTGTTCTGGCGGTGGCGAGTTTATTATTCATGATGAGGTATATTCTGTAACATTAATTTTTTGCCTTCCTCTCTGCTAATTTTCTGCCTGAGACATTAACAACCCAGATGCGTTTCCATGGGCCCCACCTGAGTCAGTGTTTTCTGCTGATTTTCTGGCTTGGTTACTTTCTCCACCTGTTTCAATGTTTCCTGTTAGATGATTTTCTAGCTCGCGCATTTTGATGGGAAACAAAATCTATAAATGATTAAAAGTTAGTAATCCCTGATTAATGCATAACAATGTTCCAAATTTGTAATATAGATCACACCCAGAGACTCAATGACTTGTTAAATAACTGAATCTTGCGTTAAATCATACGTAAGATCTTGTTCAGAATCAATGGGAGCAAATCTACCTGACTAGTGTTAGAGTACAAACTAAAACCGTTTGCCCACACTTTTCACCATCGAGACCCAGCTGCGCTTCATACCTGTTATGATACTTTATAATGTTCTGTGCGACATCTGTGAATCTGTTTCTATGCCTGAATTCAGTTCCGAGGAACTGTTTTGTTTTCCACATGCTGCCAAAGAATACAGCCCTCCTTTTTGGGCATAATAGCTTATCATCAACGTTGTCATTCATAAGTTCAGGAAGTTAGGCGCCTTGTAGCTGTAGTAGATCATCACCGTTCATGTTTTTAATAATTATAATTATTTTTAATTATAAAAAGACACCGAAAAAACTGTTGCTAACCTTGAATACCATTCTGCGTATTGGGGGCCCTAAGTGTAGGTAACCAATGCATTGGTAAAACTGTTAAGAATTAAAAAACCGAGCAGATCTTGGCAAACTAGACTTGAGGATTCAGCAAAGCTAATTGCTATCATTGCAGCTCTGTTGCCACGAAAGATTTTCTAGTCAGCAAGGAATAATTCCCGAAATAGAAAGATTAAAAAAAAATACATTTATAAAAATGGCTTCTCTCGGATGAATGATAGGCGGCGCTGTGGTTAATGCCTCGCTTTTAGTGGAAGTAATTTACGCATTTAAGTAAACTGCGAGATGAAGCGAGAGAAAAATACATAACAAAGCTGTGGAGCACCTACCGCAGCACAAGATCGCTATAAAAGCAGAGAATTTAGCAGTTAGATTTTTTTAATAACACACGAAAAAACCAACATGCACTACACTTAAAGATGTTGATCAAGCAATAAACAATATTATCTATAACACAAACCTATCGCGACTTTGCCCCCACCAAAATTTAAGCGACTTTTATCATCATCAGAAAAACAAAAGATCAAGAAATCGGTTTATTGTCGTTGTATGAACCGTCCGTTATTTTTGTTGCGCATAATATTGGCTGAATAAAAAATGAACAAAATCTATTATCGCCCAAAGGATATAGGATGGGATGCAGCAATTAAAAAGCTAAGCCCCCCCTGGTGTCATGAACAAACAGCAAAAGAATGGTTATCTAAACAAAGCGATTTGGCCAAATTTATTGACCCGCACCTAGACAATACAGAGACCACACTTTGTCAATACAACTCCAAACGACACCCATCAATTATGGATCTCTTCTATATTTACCCTCTGATAGATTAACGAAAAAGATTTAAGTACGCACTCACAGTCATTGACATAGCTTCAAGATACATAATGCTGAACTCATTAACACAATAGAGGCTTCTGCTGTTGCTGTTGCTATACAACTGATATACCAACAGGCCCCTTTAACTTATCCTCGGCATGATTCAAGCGATGACTGGAAAAGAATTTAAAGGTCAATGAATCATTTATTGTTTAAAACACAGAGTTACTATTAGAAGAGGCATTCCGGGAGTTCACAGATCCCACTTTTAGGTTGAAACTTAACAAACAGTTAGCCGAAAGACTGTCTCCGACCAGTATCACAGAGAGCTTCTTGACAATTCTCGCACACAGAATTTTGAGAAGACTTGCCCCAGTTTTGCGCGCAATGAATAATGAAGAATTTAAAGGCCTTAAAACCAGTACAACAATCAAAAGAAAAACAATACATGCTGTGAAGGAAGTCATTCATCCGGCAAAAACTATACCATTGGTTTGAAGAAAAGACCTGTATTTACCGGGGTAGCAGAAGGGACACTCGCATCAGGGCAACAGAGCCAGTGTGGAGTGTTGATCCTTATGAAATAAAAGAAGTGTAAAAAATGAATCCGCCCGTGTATTATATACGAGAAACTGACACAACAAAACAACCAGCTCCTCAAAAGATCTTTTGTGAAGGAAGAACGGCAATAATCCACCCAGCACTGTTCTCTTTAATTAATTTTACGGTTCTCCAGTGCCCAATTGCAATGAAAACTCTGGATTATACAACACCCGTTTTGTGTTTGTTCTATCTAACGACGGCTTTGTTACTACTTGTTGATCTCATGTAGATTAGATCGCCAGTTTTCGTTGTCATGAGGAAAAGTCTTATTGCCAAACAATGCTTCGTTGTAGTTTCATGTTATATGTTTGTCTGCACATACGCTGCGAGATTTTCCTTGGGCTTTCTTACTGATTTCTCCTGGCTCGAAATACTGAAATTTTTCGATCTTAACCCCACATAACTCCTTGATCACCTTTCCAATAATTCATCCTCATTCTTTCCTAAAACCTTTCTTGTTAGTATTGAATTAAAGGCGAATCGTTAGGGTAATCGGACGTGTCATACATCCTGCAATCCCTTAGGCTACTTCTAATTCCATGTCTTATGATGCTTCATAGGATATATATAACAAAACTATCTGTAGCTGTTAATGTATTCTCCTGACTCAGTTACAGAGCTTAAAGTATCATAAATAAATTCTAACATCAAAAGCCTTGATAATTCTAAAAAACATAATCCCAATAAAAAACGGGCTTGTCCAATTTGAACTTTATTTTTTTCATCATTATGCCAAAAGCTGATCATGAATCTTTCTAAGTCCTGATAATTAGGTTTAAGTCATGCTTAATTGCTCGGTTCTCTCTGGTGACCAATCGACATCGTTTCGCTTGTGCGATCCCATAGTCTTTCCCAAAACAGCTGTTGTTCCAGCAACTTGAAAAAAGTCTTTTTCTGAGCACTGTGATTTAAGTTCGAGATCAGTGTTTCTCATGATGTATGTTTCATGAACTGTTTCTTGATCAAAAGCAATAGCGATGAACTGCTGTCAACTCAACCATTCTTAATAAAATTTAGAAGGCTGTAATGACAACATAAATTTTTTTTTGCCTTCGAAGATAGGCACAATTTAGCGCTCTCTTGGATCCATCTTTAACTTTCGCTGCTATGATTGCATTATGCAGGCATGGAGTTCATGAGATAGTCTAAGTCTACTTCTAGAATAAACCGCCGCTGCTGATCAGGCGTTAAACCTGTTCAACCACTTTAAATGCCTTTTGAATATTAGTTCGTACCTGTGTACAGTTTAAAGTTTGCGTAATGGAAGTGATTGCCCAGTGCCCCAACCATACAGATTGTTTCATCTAAATACATAAGATAGTTAACCTTTACTTGTCATAGTCGTCCAAGATATGTGGTGCTTTACTGTAATGATGCGACGCCATAACTAATTCCCTCCACGCAATCCTTTTTCAATCATCGGGATCATTGGTAAATCCGACAATAAATCAATCTGTACTCAGTAACATTTAAGAAACGTCCAATCATCCCGGCGCAGAAATATAATGGCGCGGAATCCAAACTGTAAATGTTTCATGCAGGTCTTTCTATAATTTTCAAAGACGTACGCCAACAAACATACATCAGCCATCATGTATGAGTCATGATATCTCCCATCGTTTTAACAACCTAACTTCTGCCACGCATCCTTGAGCATGCTGTAATCGGTGTCGCTGATGTCCTTTCTCTAAAACTAAAAGAACGCGCACTATTAGGCGGAATGTATCTTCATCAAACCTGGCCCCAACTGTTCATGTACTCATAAGGGTAAAACGCCCTTTCTAAACAAGAGTTGGGTCAAATATTCTTCCGTTATTGGCAGGACTTTAAGACATAGCCATGACTCTAATAACCCATCATGTGCTGCATAAGTCATAATAAGACATGGTATACAGATAAAGCTCATGTTACTTTTCGATGACTGTGCGAATGCATGAACCCCCTGAAGGCATCGTCTACTGCTTTCAGTATAAGGTGAGCGTCGTAACCTCGCTAGTTATGAAAGAATAACAGGCAGCTTCCATTCTTAGGATCAACTTTAGTTAAGATTGCTTTTGTTATGCGCCGCTCCTCTGAACTTTCCACAAAGTGATATGGTCTCTTACTGTGGGGGTTTTACACTCTTTGGCTTAGTCTGCTCTAAACCGCAAATCCAACAATGCGTGGCTGATCATACTGTTTGTTGGTCCTTCAGGTTTCTGTATGATTTCAGATAAGTTAGATTACTAAACAGGCGTTACCGAACCACTTCTGCATCGTTTAAGAATGTTTTCTGCAGCATCTGGTCCTCTATATAATCAGGCTCTGAATAAACGCATCCGACCTACAATAATGAAGGCAAATACAAATCTGATGATTTACTCATGAAAGACGGTTTTTCGAATTTGTTGTGGTGCTGGCCCTTCATAAGGAACATAAGCGACTCGAAGTCTGCCGTAAACTACGTATGGAAATGTTGCAGTTTTCAGTTCTTAAAACTAACGTTAGATCCGGCGGGCGTAGTTAGTTCCTGTATTACAGTCTACAATTCGGGACAATGTTTATATATGTTCACCTTGCGGCTTTTGCACTATGCATGCTTTGAAAATCAGGTTCTCGCAGAATTCTTGTTTGTGCCCATCTTGAAGTAGCTGCATTAGTTTAAACTCCCCGCCCATTGTTCGTATCAATGTGTATAATTGGCAGCCCCGCTGGTGAAAACATTAGTAGTAAGTCAACATATTTTGTCTGGCTCGCCAATTGTTGACTGTTCTGGACACGTTATTCGGCTGAGAGTTGTTTCCTCATCCCATGTGTAGATTTTGACGGTATTGTTGGTTTTGCCTTCAATCTGATCAATTTGGTCTACTCTAACTGAAAGGATATTCCATTGAAGTTAAGATCTTTGGTGGATTGCCGATATTTTAGTCACTCTTCTGCGTGTTCGCGAACACGATGGCAGGCCTGCAAGAACGCAACCACATGAATCATTATCGCTGAAATTCTTTAGGGTTTATAACTGCTGTTTTCGCTGCCAGTGCTGAGGTAGGGAATGTAAGCCTTGCCAACACTCGGTGCATACTTGCCTGTTTTAATCTAATCTCTAAGACTCGCCAGCCCTCTGATAACCAACCAGAGCAGCTCTTTGTGGCGGCTGCAGCGACGGCTATTAGGCAATCAGTTCGTCGGCCCATCCGGGTGTTAAGTCGTTATGAGAAAAATAGTCTGCTTTTATTGAGAAACCCAGATTCTAATTTTCTTCATTTATTGTTTACATAGTCGATAAAACAGCTACATTACTTGAACGGCGGTCTATTGTTAGGGGCCTGAACTTAAAAATGCATGAACAACACTTGCCGGTACGTTTGTTGGGTCAATGACTTCTAAATCAATATCATTCAGTGCTCTTGATAAACGCTCTCTCTCGAGCATTACTTCAACAATCGTCCTTTGTCCTTCAGATTCTTACCATGCTGTCTTTCTTTTCTAAGCCAACATATTTATTTAATTAAAAAAAATACAACGGCTTAAATCAGCTCAATATCAACGTCTTTTTGCGCTTGGACTCAGAAACTAAAGTATAAACACCGTTGGTGTGTTAATGTGAGCTGTTTAGACTTGTAAGTCTCGTTTAACTTTGTTTTAAGCATTTTTTTTATCTGCTCGGCGTCTGGCTTGTTGAAAAAAAGTTGTCCCCGCCTTTCTTTGAAGATCAACTTTTGTCTTTTGTATCATCAAATCGGCACCTTTATTCGATTTATATTCTTCTCCTGATGTTTGAGTCAACAAGCGCTTTATTTATAATGTCATTTAAAGAACTAAGTTAACTTGTTATTAGTTGAACCATTGCTGTGTGCTTTTGGATGTAGTTGAGTTTTTTGCTAGCACACCTACAGCTAATGAACACAGACCGAGAGTAAAACAACCTCCTAAGGTAAACTGCGGTGCGCCTATGCCTTTCTAAGAGACAACAACTCGTTCCTGCTGATAGAGCACTTATATCGAGCCCAGTATAACATATGTTAAACTGCATTAAACAGCAGAATACCTTCGTTTGGTTTGGGGCTGATTTTGAAAAGGTCTGCTCTAGTACTTTCTGCATTTTGTAATTTGGTAATCTGAAGGTTTTTAAGTTAGGGGGTTTCTATATCACAATGGCCTGCTATCTCTTCTGTTGGCGGCGCTGTAGGCACATTTGGATAAACCTGAAACAACATGCTTTTTATAAAAGAAAAATAAGTTAATATTGTGATAACTTTTAAATCGGTTATTTTCAATATTCAGCTGCGCATCATATATTAATAACAAATGTACATTAAGACGTTTTCGGCTTCTTCTCTTTATCAATTTGAATGTTTATTACGTCCCACAGGTCTTCCCCTTCCATCAACTGATTATCCCTGTTGACCTTAGGTCAATCCTAACCTGTTTGGGTGTTTAAATAATCTCAAGCCTAACATTGTGAAATTGTAAATCTTAGGAACCCAAGTCTGCTGTGAACTTCTACCCCCTCCCACCCCAAACATTTTCTTTATTTGCCCGTCAATATGATATAAGGGCTAAAGCCCGCTAGCGTAAATTTGGTTAGGAACGACCCTCAATCGAACAGTGTAACTTTCATTATGGTTGGAGAAAAACTTTTTTCACTTCCTCTTTTGAACGGTTCTCATACTTCACACAGCAAGTAAAATACCTTAAGCGATCTTGCTGCGACCGCTAAACTAAAATTCCATATAGTGTCTGCCCTGTTTGCTTCTGGGATATGTTGTTGATGAATCACTTCTTCGTAATATATTATAATTTTGACTGATATTTTGCTCATCAGCCTTCTAAATTAGGGTGCTAACAACGTCAAACACTAACGGAATGTCAGGAATGCTGTACGTTTGCTTCCGGTGTCTTTGATCGATAACACGTTTGTATTCGTTTAAAAGTTAGTTCATATGACACGTCTGTCTTGTAATGCCCTGAAAGTATGGCGCATGCGCTTTTAACAACTCAAAATCTAGGGAATGTAAAGCATTTCCATACGCAAAATTTACAGCTGCATGCTTTTTTGTTGTCTTTAACATCTGCGCTCTATTCAGATTTTAGTCCATCATCATTTACATTCCTTAACGCAAATCAGCCCTTTCATTCTCGGTGTTAGCCTTAGATCAGAATAGTTAAAATATGTCTGCATTGTGTAAAGAATATACTTCTTGCCCCTCAAGTTTACAGAATTTCTAAACGATTGCCGTCCAAATTCTTGACAACTGTCCGTTTGGTCTGTTTCTGATGCGAGTTCTATTTGAAAGTAAGTCGTGCAGAGCTGGCACCATCACTTCATTATCCGCTCCTAGGTCCGGAAATTTGACAGTAAAGAATTTGATCTGCATCAATAGTAGATGGATTATTTGAACAGTAATATTCCGTTATTTTCCCTTCACGCAAAGGTTCTTTCAGCTTCTATGATGCGGGTCAAGAATCGAGCCAGATCATGTAACATTTTTTATAAAACAAAATAAAAAAATTAATATTAAAGAAACATGCAGGCAGTGTAAGATGAAAATTAGGATCGTTTTTGATCGTGGAGACGACATGAAGATTTCCCCATGGGAGCGGCATTCGCTCGGCTCTCCATGCATGATGAATTACAGAAATCGGAGTACATTACCAACAATCGGTAATAAATTAACAGAAAGTAAGTCAGATCAATTATACCAAAGTTTAGGCCCAAGAACCCTCCCCGAATTTATAGACCCTAATGATTTTGAATAAAAGATGACCATTTGTTTGTGAGGAGACGACCAAGGACAACTGTTTCAGCCTTACAACTAAAAAAGACCCATCAAAGTTTTTAGCCGTGTTCAATTAAAAGAGACTCAGTGTGAACGATCAAAATCGCCTGGCCTTGTTAGGCCAAAATAAGGCGGAGGCAGTTTCAAACTTCAAAACAACACTGCAAGGAACTCCCAACAGATTAACAAATGCAAACATGGGAACGTAAAGAATTAAATCAATCACAGGTGAATTAAAAATACAATAGAAGCAGAATCCAGTTTTTCAGAAGAAACACATTACAGACATACACGACCCTCACCGCTACCCATGCGATAATTATTAGCCCTGATCGTACTTTAAAAACCACAAAGCGAATTAACAAACAATTTAGCAAAACTGGTGAACTAGATTACAATAAAAAGTGAAAAGAAAAACTCGTTGAGGCTGCCGACTCCATCGTAGGGCCTGATATTAAAGAAAGAATAACCCAAAGACTAAAAGATCTTGAACAAGAAAGATCAGCAAGACTAGAAGTGCTAACTACTAACCGAGACCAATTACGAACTCAAGTGAATAGAATAAGAGAAACTATCCGAAAAATTTTATATGAAGACACAACGCTAGCAGAACGAATAAAAACGCTGTTTAGAGAGCAAGGCGTCACATTAGCAAGCGTTATAACTGCCTTAGGATTTGCAATAAGTACACTGGTGATGGCTATTACAGGCGGTGGTGGAGGGCAAAGTTCAGTGCCTCCGCCGCCATCGCCCCGCCTGATAAATCATGGGTAAAAAAACAGCTTGATCATCTGCAGTTTATTAAAAAAATTAGCTAGTAAAGCCGTGGACGCTTTACCAGGAATATTGGGAGTATTGTCAGCTGGCTTTTGTCTACTGCAAGCAAAGTAGTTGGCTTTATGGCCGAGCACTTATGGACATTAGTTCTCTTAATAGTTGGGTTAATTTTAGTAAGATAAAGACCAAGTAATCCTAGGCCTGTTAATCCAAGAACAAGCGCTGTCTTTTCATATTCATGGTCATCGCGAACAGAGTCCGCGAGCTTTGCTGAGTCTTCAATGACTTTGGGGTTTGGACTTCGGGATTGGATGACTTAATCTTGGGGTTCTTTTACTGCTTGCAATATTACTGGCTCAGAATTTATGTCGTTTTTTCCCAACCTTCTGTTCATTGCCTGCTATAAGAATTTCATTATTATAGTTTATTATTGTACCTATCTGGAGTCTGAGGTCAGAAGGCAGCATGTAAACCAGTGCCAACAGCAAAGTCTACTTTCGATCTTGCGTATTGTAAAACATGTTGGTACCTTTGAATACTTGAAGGCAAATCAACTGTAGAATTAATGGCGTCCTCTAAATTTGCTAAGTATTGTTTTTGTGCGTCAAAGCCAGTAGAAGGATCTGTTATGTTCGATCTTGTCTGTGCTTGGAACCTAGCAAACACCAAACGTAAGTACGAACAGAGTCTTTATTCGTTCTATTCCTGCTTAGTTAGGCCCTTAGAAGTGTCTAAGATAAATGTTGTCCATGCTGTTTTATGCTCTTGCTCTATGGACCCGAGTGAACAGCTGTGCCTGAAGAGAAAGATGTGAAGGAGGATTCCAGTCATAGTTATACTTTCTGTGCACGCCCCAAAAATAAGGGGTGCCTAACCATGATTGCGGTCCAACTTTTGTCTAAAGTCTGTCTTGATGTTAATATTGAATTCGTTACAGATTCTTTCAAAAGCCTTCCCTGTCTATTCTGTTGCTGAATGATTAAACGGTTTGTCATTTGGTAATGGGCTTGCAGTTCAGTCAAAATACGTCTGAAGGTGTAATAGAAATGAAATCTATACACTGACCTAACCAAAGGATTAGGATGATTTAATGATCAGCATACGACACTCCACACCCAGTTGATGCACAAAACACAGCAAAGTTTAACTGGTTCTGATAAAACTGCATCGGATGACTGAACCACACTTTTGCGATGTAGTCTTTTTAATAGGGGGTTAAGATATCTGTTTAATGGCGTACTCACCTTTACTTGAAAGGTGTCAGTCTGGGTCACAGAAATGACAAGAGTATCAGTTGTTATATTTTTAAGATTGTATGCGGCCCAACAGAATATTTTGCATAGTATATTTGAATGCACTCATTTTTAATTTGTTTAAAAATGTTTGTAACAATAACAACTCAAGACCGCCCTTCGTTTTTAGAACATGCTATTAATAACAATTGCGGAAGCAGAATGGTTGCGCTCCATGAAATATTCTACAAAGTCGTATGGTTTAATATACTGAATCCAAGAAGAATAATAAGATTAAAAAATTAATAATAGAGGCCAATTAGTTAGCCAGTTAACCATACCTGATGGTTATTACGGTTTTGGCTCACTAAAAGAAGCAATGAGTAACTTCAACATTACTCTCAAACTTAACAATGCAAATTTGACAACAATGTTAACATTCAAACTTTAAAAAGAAGTATACATTACCTTTTTAGTATAGAGCTAGCTAAAATGTTAGGCTTTGCAGCTAACAATAATAGTTTAGAGTTCACAACAGACGAAACTACTTTGAGGGGGGAAAGCCCGCCTCAATTCTTGCATTATATTCATTTACTCCTATGTTTCAAATTAGATGACTAAGCCACTAATGAAAACTTATATGATGGAGGGCCCTCAACTGATTTAAGAAGCTCTTCCATCCAGGGAAAGCTGCATATTTGCGATTATGAAATTTATACAATTCCCTAATTTATACAGTTTAAAAAAAGATTATTTGGAGGTCGGATCATTTAATATAAAAATCAAGACAAAATGGGAAAGTCTAAAATGTGATAAACCTGCACATTGTTTTTGAAAGAAAATAATAATTTTGACTAAAAAATGTCGGCGTGGGCCAGAAAATCCGGAGTTACATTAGCGCCTGTAAGGTTGTATAACCTTAGATTTAACAAGACCTTGCAAGACGTTGCGGACTTTGAACAAAATGGTGAGATAGGCCCTTTGTAAGGGTTTGAGTAAACTAAGATGCTGATAATAAACGCAAAGAGTTGGCGACAGCAAAATGTTTCCTAAACTAGAACAACTGAACGACGTGCGCAATCAGATACCAATAATGTTGGCCAGTAAGAATATAAAATATTCGAAACCTGACCTCAAATGGCCCTTAGAACCATATTTAGAATGGGACATAAAATTTGAATTCATAAGCCCATTTACATATTTTTAGGCCGTCTAAAAAAGTTCAGAAAAGCATTCAACTCTGCCCTTTAATGTAAGGTCTATGCCGGCCGACAATAGTCGGAAAGAAATTGAAATAACGCCGTATGGGAAAAAACAGTACATCCATCCACAAAGTGAAAAACGGTTTTAAAAGATGCTTCTACAAAATTACAGGTTCATTCGCAAATAAATTAGAGACACGTTCACAATAATATTTGAAATTTCTGTCTTAAAAATAAGGAGAGGGAGGGGATGTGGGCGTTAGTGACGTTCCTTTTTAAAGGAATTCTAATTAGCTGCAAAACTTAGACGTTTGACAGTCTTAAAGTTACTGTTGTCCATTCTTCACAATGGGAGGATATTAAGGTCATAACAACAAGCAACAAATCGAATATTAGTCTAAAATAGAAACCAATCTTACAGCACTAAATTGGATTAATCTTACACATTGAGACCTTAAAGATTTTATTATACAGAACAAGTTTTTAACAGAGATATCATAAAACAATAACTGGATAGATTAAGTTCTGTTATAAAACTATGGAGGCATTAAACTTTATGACAAAAACACTCTCATTGCTCATTGATTTGTGGCAGACTGGTTGTGGAAAAACAATATTTATCCTCAACCTGTTACAAACAGTTTATCGTTATAATTTTGATCATATTGTGATTTTCTGCCCAACACTTAAATGGAACAAAGCATATCATGATAGAAGGTTTATATGGACAGATGATGACATATTTTTAGTTAATCCTAGCAATAAACTGAGTGAGTGTTTAGAACAGTTTTATAAACTGTTTGAAGGAACGCAGACACTATTTATTATAGATGACTGTTCGGCAGAAAAAGACATAGTTTAAAAAGAGAAACACTTTATCAAAACTGCTTCAGTGGAAGACATGCTGGGATAAGTGTGTGGATTTTATGCCAGAAATATAACTCGTTTAAAAGACTTTAGAGAACAGTTAAAGACTGTAGTTTTTATTTCACATGAAAGACAGAGACTCATTTGAAGAATGTTTGCGCGAAAATGATGTTATTGAAAACGACCAAGAAAAACATAGGATTAAACAAAAACTAAAATCTGAAAAGTTTAGTAAATTAGTATTGAAAACGGATAACCCTACACAGTATGTTTGTTTGTAGATAATCGTTTATTTTTTGGTTATTGAAGCTTACTTGTCAGAGAACGGGAAATACCAATCCTGGGTTACTTTCGCCCGAAACTGGGTGAGGGCGGAAGTGGCCCAGGATTGTATTTCCCCGTTCTCTCATATGGTTCAGAGTAAGCTAGGCTTGTTTGTATAGATCAATGCGTGGGTAGGAAGAAGGAATTTCGTCGAGCCAGAAAAGCTGTTCGATCTTGTAAAAAGGGCATTCATATAACATGGCATAGTATCTGTCAAGATTGTAAACATAAATGATGCCTTGTTGAATTCCAATTGCCTATTCAGAGGAATTTCAAAATGGAGTGACTGACGGCGGCGAACGAAGCAAGATTAGGAATAGAGTTTGTTTAGAACTTACCGCCAATGACATTGACAAACAAAGCACAAGACAAGACACGATGCATTTCAACCACTGGGTCTTCTTCAGGCGAAAAAATAAATCACATTTAACATGTGGGACAGTACAAACAACGAAAAACGAAAAAAGAATGAAAATGACTTATCCGTTCTTGGCCATGTGTTTGGTGGGCGAAATGACATGCGGCCAGGGGATTATGGGAGAGGAAACGGAGGGGGGGGGGGGGGGGGGGGGGGGGGGGGGGGGGGGGGGGGGGGGGGGGGGGGGGGGGGGGGGGGGGGGGGGGGGTTGCGTCAGGGAGTGTGTGTGTGTGATATGATAGGGTTGTGTGTCCATTTATTGGGATGGTGTGATATCTTTGTGATGGTTGTGGTAATGGTGGATTGATAATAATGGTAAGGGAAAAAAAAAAAAAAAAAAAAAAAAAAAAAAGGGTGGGGTGGCACACGCATCTCTGAACACCTGGCCGATATCCGCCACCACCGACCCAAACCGTCGTCGCCTACACTTCAACCACACCAACACACATCGAGCCATGTCAAAGTCATGGCACTCTGGCAGTCACAGAGTGACAGCTTTGAACGCACAACTCAGAATCCCATCTCATTGCCAAACTGGCACACTACAACCCCCAAGGCATCAATATCCAACAATAACCAAACACACATACTCACCTCTTCCACACCAGTTGGCAAACTCCCCTACCAACACACACACATACACACACACATACACACACACTTACATACACCACCACCACATCCCCTTCACTCACTTCATACAGTAGCTACAGCAACCCTCCATCTATTTAATCTTAGTTTTGTATTATCCTTCCCCTTAAATCCCCCCCCCCCCCCACCCCACCTTTTTTTTTTTTTTTTTTTTTTCCCCCTTACCATTATTATCAATCCACCATTACCACAATCATCACAAAGATATCACACCATCCCAATAAACTGGACACACAACCCTATCATATCACACACACACACCTCCCCTGACGCAACCCCCCCCCCCCCCCCCTCCGTTTCCTCTCCCATAATCCCCCTGGCCGCATGTCATTTCCGCCCACCAAACACATGGCCAAGAACGGATAAGTCATTTTCATTCTTTTTTCGTTTTTCGTTGTTTGTACTGTCCCACATGTTAAATGTGATTTATTTTTTCGCCTGAAGAAGACCCAAGTGGTTGAAATGCATCGTGTCTTGTCTTGTGCTTTGTTTGTCAATGTCATTGGCGGTAAGTTCTAAACAAACTCTATTCCTAATCTCTATTCAGAGGAAGTATGTTCAGCGCTTTTAGTTTTTCGTCTGTTCTTAGAGATACAGCTGGATGGAGTAGCTTTGCTGCACGTCTATGGAGAGAATTCAGCCTTTTTTGTGGACGTCACTACTGCCGTCCCACACTGTTGAGGCGTAATTTATACGTGACATTATGTGCGCATTGAAGAAAAGTTTAAGCACATTACTGTTGACGTAGCGCTTTAATTGAGATAACAGGAAAAGGTGTTTTGAGACTACCTTGCATACGTTATTTAGATGAGATTGCCATTTCAATTCTTTATCTATCGTTAACCCTAAAACACGATGCTCATCTACCTGCTCGATAGAAGTGCCATTCAACTGAAGTTTTAGGCAAAGAGGAGTCAACTGGTGTTTTTGGCGGGTAGCTATAATCATAGATTTGGTTTTGGCTGGGTGTATGAGCATTGAGTTTGAATGACACCAGTCTGACACGTCGTTTAGACTTTCCTGGAGAGAAGTTTCTATTGTCTGTAGATCACTACCATTCGTTTGGAGCGACGAGTCATCAGCAAATAAATCTGTCGTGACCTTTTCATCTGATACGGACAATGGTAAATCATTGATGAAGATGCAGAATAGTAGGGGGCCTAGTACAGAGCCCTGTGGGACTCCATGTCTGACAAAGTCTGAAGTGGAGGTTTTCCCATTAAGCGCCACTTTTCCCATTAGAGAGAGAGAGAGAGAGAGGAGAGAGAGAGAGAGATCCGTTTAAATTCACTTCAGGTTCGACAGGGGAGGAGGGGGGGGGGGGGGGGGCTAATTTCAAGGCTTTGCGATCAGGAGAAATTTCTGCTAATTGTCTTCGGCCATAATCCCACCCCCCCTCCCACCCCCTCCTCCAGCAGCCACATATCAAAACGGCTTCCGATTGGTGGCGAGAACCACGGGTATTTTTCACACAGACGTGTTCTGAAAGGCTTTGAAAATGGAACTAACAAACTGCTGTTTATGATCTGTAATGCGTGTGTGTGTGTGTGTGTGTGTGTGTGTGTGTGTGTGTTGTTGTACACATTATTTTCGCATTTACAATGCACACGATCTTTGCTTCACTGCAGAGCGAAGATGGCCGCCGCAACATGACATCAAGCGAACCACATGACGTGTGACGTCACCCCAAAATTCAGTATACTCTGTTTAACAGTGAGTCGATGCCATCAGTAATCTCACAACGATACAAAACCAGATGTCGTTGCCACACAAGTGTTGAATCCTGCCACAATCAGAAATCGAAAACGAGGCTGACACGACAAGACGGATAACTGGCCATGTCCCGTTAACCGAGTCTATCTGTCTTGGATCACCGGAGTGAGAGAGGCCAGCGAGGAACAAAATGATCTAACTGAATGCCTGACGCCATCTTTGTGGTCTGTGTGGGATTATTGATCAGTCCAAGGTCATTGTGGGGCAGACCTGACGCAGTTTGTATTGACGTCATAGCTGTCAATCAAAGGAGTGACAAGTGTCAATAGCTTGATCGCCAGTCTTCCGATCTCAATTGCATTATGTTACGAAAGATAATGTTGCTTTAGCCAGCCGACCGCAAGGGCCATATCAGGCTGTGCATTATGTGTACGTTGACATAGTATATTTGCAACTTGAAGAAGAAGAAAAACAACAACAACAACAACGACGACGACGACGTCGACAACAAACAAACAAACAAATAAAGAAAAGAAAAAGCAAGCTACCGAACAAATGAATTTCATTTGAGATAGGAGAGAGATAAGCATCAATATTGTAGGGAACTATTTTCGTTTTGTTTTGTTTTACATTTTGGCGACGGAAATAAATAGAGCAAGAAGCAAAAAGATCAGTAAATGAATAAATAGAATAAAATGAATAAAGAGACGAAAATGTATGCACACCATGAGCTATAAATCAACAATCAAGGCATGGATACATGTTGAAAGATGGTAGGCCTAATCATGATGCTGATGATGGCGATGATGATGATGATGATGATGATGATGATGAAGAGAGGAGGAGGAGGAGAAGAGAGAAGATGACGAGGACAACGACGAACACGACGACGACGACGACGACGACGACGAAGAAGAAGAAGAAGAAGAAGAAGAAGAAGAAGAAGAAGAAACAACAACGACAACAACAGCAAGAGGAAGAAGCTGAAGTTGCAACAGTCCAAGATGACAGAAACCAAAACGCAGAGAAAGAAGACAGAACAAAACTCATTACTGCGAGTGTAAAGGCGTTTGGCATCCCTCCTCCGCTGTCCCCCCCCCCCCCCCCCCCCCCCCCCTCCCCTTCCCCCACTTAAAGAAGACAGAACAAAACTCATTACTGCGAGTGTAAAGGCGTTTGGCATCTCTCCTCCGCTGTCCCCCCCCCCCCCCCCTCCCCTTCCCCCACTTAAAGAAGACAGAACAAAACTCTTTATTACCGCGAGTGTAAAGGCGTTTGGCATCTCTCCTCCGCTGTCCCCCTCCCTTCCCCCACTTGGCTCCTCCTCTCTCCTTCCATTCTACCCTCCCCCCACACACACACCCTTATCCCTCCCTCCGACCGTTTCCCTCCCTCCGACCGTCCATTTTCGACGCCAGCACAAGAAAGAAAGATGAGAAAATAACATGACAAGCAAACGTTAAATTGGATATTATAAAAGAAAAAAGAAATAAAAGGAAAATGTGTGTGTAGAGAGAGAGGGGGCAAAAGGTAAATGTGTAGAGAGAGAGGGGGCAAAAAGAAAATGTGTAGAGAGAGGGCAAAAGGAAAATGTGTAGAGAGAGAGAGAGGGCAAAAGGAAAATGTGTGTGTAGAGAGAGAGAGAGAGGGGTGGGGGCCAAAGGAAAATGTACATATAGAGAGAGGGCAAAAGGAAAATGTATATATAGAGAGAGGGGGCAAAAGGAAAATGTGTGTAGAGAGAGAGAGAGGGGGGGGGGGAGGAAAATGTATATATGGAGAGAGCAACAGGAAAAAGTATATATATAGAGAGAGAGAGAGAGCAAAAGGAAAATGTGTCGAGAGAGAGATAGGGCAATAGGAAAATGTATATATATAGAGAGAGGGCAAAAGGAAAATGTATATATATAGAGAGAGGGCAAAAGGAAAATGTATATATATAGAGAGGAGAGGGCAAAAGGAAAATGTGTAGAGAGAGAGAGGGCAGAAGAAAAATGTATATATATGGAGAGAGAGGGCAAAAGGAAAATGTATATATATAGAGAGAGGGGGCAAAAGGAAAATGTGTAGAGAGAGAGAGGGCAGAAGAAAAATGTATATATATGGAGAGAGAGGGCAAAAGGAAAATGTGTGTAGAGAGGGGCAAAAGGAAAATGTATATATATAGAGAGAGAGGGCAAAAGGAAAATGTATATATATATATAGAGAGAGAGAGAGGGGGGGGGGGGGACAAAAGGAAAATGTGTAGAGAGAGAGAGGGGGGGGGGCAAAAGGAAAATGTATGTATATATATATATATATATATATATAGAGAGAGAGAGAGAGAGAAGAGAGAGAGAGAGAGAGAGAGAGGAGAGGAGAGAGAGAGAGAGAGAGATGATGATGATGATGATGATGATAATCTTTATTTCCAAGGGTAACAGATAAGCAAACACATGCTTTTTTTCATCCGGCCCTTGCCCTGTTAAGGGACTAAGTATGACTAGCGACGAAGAGAGAGAGAGAGAGTAAAGGGAAAATATATAGAGAGAAAGAGGGCAAAAGGAAAATATATATAAGAGAGAGGGCAAAAGGTAAATATATATATAGAGAGAGGGCAAAAGGAAAATAGAGAGAGAGAGGGCAAAAGGAAAATAGAGAGATAGCAAAAGGAAATATATATAGAGAGAGAGAGGGCAAAAGGAAAATATATATAGAGAGAGAGGGCAAAAGGAAAATATATATATAGAGAGAGGGCAAAAGGGCACGCCTTACCCTACCCGTCTCTTGTACATATTTATATGTCTGTCACGTGACTGGTTTTATCTTTCAAATATTAGTGGTTATCTTGACGTGGTGCTCCATGATGTAATCCATTATTATTATTATCATCATTATCATTATTTATTATTATTATTATTATTACTATTATTGTTATATTATTATCATTATTATTATTATTATTGTTGTGTCATCATGTTATCATTATCATTATTATTATCATCATTAGTTATTATCATTATCATTATTATTATCATTATTACTATTATTGTTTTTATCATTATTATTACTATTATCCTCATTCTTCGTCTTCTTCTTCTTGTTATTATTGATATTATGTTATTATTATTATTATTATTAGCATTATCATTATTATCATCATTGTTATTATTATTATTATTATTATTATCATCATTGTTATTATTGTTTTTAGTTATTATCAATATCATTCTCATTATCATTATCATAATTCTATTATTGTTATAACTACTACTACAACTACTATTGATACTATTCTCTCTCTCCATGTGTGTGTGTGTGTGTGTGTGTGTGTGTGTGTGTGTGTGTGTGTGTGTGTGTGTGTGTGTGTGTTCTGAAGGAGAGGAAGATGTCTTTCTTAAGTAGCAAACAGGACACAGTTATGAAAAAAAACACGAACAAACACAGGTGTAAGGATTAAAAAACAAACAAACAAACAAATGAACAAAGAAGAACCAAGCAACAATGACAAGAAGAACAAGCAAACAAATGATGAAGATCAAAATTTGCGTTTTACTGGCATGTAGGAAAAGAACTGTCTCCCAGTTAAACGAATTTCAAGTATATATCACTGTATGAAAATAAATGAATATGTATGAATAATTACATCGATGAATAAACACAATCTTGCGTTTTATCAGCATATAAGGAACGCATCGCTCCCCTGCTCAATGAATTTCTAGATTACATGACTGTATGAAAATGAATAAATATATAAAGAGATAAACCATGAGTAAAATGAAATGATAGACAAATAAATAAGTAAACGACAGATAAATATATACATAAATGAACGAATGAATAAAGTAATAGATAATTAACGAACGGAAGAAAGAAGAAACCGTACAGCTGACTGACACTTAGAACCATTTACACTTTCAGCTGTCATCGTTCTCTGATACCAAGCCCCCTAACTTCATTCGAACCACTCCGAGAGCAAACCATCGTCTGATACTCCACTCTAGGAACGCTTTAATCCTCACGTCTGCCGCCTCCATGACGATGAACTTCGCGACAGTTACTCCATTGTTGTGCCAGTCACGTGACGAAAGTTTTCGCCCCGGAAAGTGTCAAGGCGAGAGTGAGGCGTCAAGGGGAGATTACTCACACCCTAATCCCACGCCTTAATCCCAATACAGGCCCCAACTCCTCGCCTTCCCCGCGATAAAGGGAACCTCACTAAGGGTGTCGCCACGCTGATAGAGAGCGTTGTTCAGCGGACGATGCTGTCAAACACCACCTTAGGGATAATCATGAAGAGATAGACGATCAAAATACCACTTAGGATAATTCAAGAATGAGATTAGACGTTATCGTTTTCGGTTCAGTATGGTGTTGGATAAATACCCTAGGCGATTTCCTAGCTCAAGACAGGCACGTCAGAGGAAGAGAGAGAGAGAGAGGAGAGAGAGAGAGAGAGAGAGAGAGAGAGAGGAACCTGATGAAGCTGAAGACCTTTCAGAAGCTGCAGGTATCTATCAAAGCCTATGAAGAGGTTTGGGTCAGTGTCCGTCATTTTAAGCTGAGTTGTTCCTACGGGCATTCTGCACAAGGTGTTCCTATGGTGAAATTTAAGCGACAAAAGCACCAATTCTTCTTCGAATATAGAATTGTCTGAATGTTAGTAAGGAATACCATTGAATACTATTTATTAATTTCATGAATAGGCAAACAACGTGAATATCAGTCAAATTTTGAATGACAGCATTCCATCCAACGATAGATGCATACTTGACGTCAACCTTATCGTTCTCGCTGTTTTTGATGCCTTCAAAGTAGTTAGATAGTAACATTCCATAGTCACTACCGTCGGACAATATTGAATGGGATGCCTTTAAGTTGTTAGATAGTAATATTCCAAGCCACTACCGTCGGACAATATTTGCATGGGATGCCTTCAAAGTAGATAGTAATATTCCATAGCCACTACCGTCGGACAATATTTACATGGGAGGTGGAGGAGGGGCCAGGTATTTACATGGAGGTGGAGGAGGGGCCAGGTATTTACATGGGAGGTGGAGGAGGGGCCAGGTATTTACATGGGAGGTGGAGGAGGGGCCAGGTATTTACATGGGAGGGGGAGGAGGGGCCAGGTATTTACATGGGAGGTGGAGGAGGGGCCAGGTATTTACATGGGAGGTGGAGGAGGGGCCAGGTATTTACATGGGAGGTGGAGGAGGGGCCTGGTATTTACATGGGTGGAGGAGGGGTCAGTATTTACATGGGAGGTGGAGGAGGGGCCGGGTATTTACATGGGAGGGGGAGGAGGGGCCAGGTATTTACATGGGAGGTGGAGGAGGGGCCAGGTATTTACATGGGAGGTGGAGGAGGGGCCAGGTATTTACATGGGAGGTGGAGGAGGGGCCAGGTATTTGCATGGGAGGTGGAGGAGGGGCCAGGTATTTACATGGGAGGTGGAGGATGGGCCTGGTATTTACATGGGAGGGGGAGGAGGGGCCAGTATTTACATGGGAGTGGAGGAGGGGCCTGGTATTTACATGGGAGGGGAGGAGGGGCCAGGTATTTACATGAGAGGGAGGATGGGCCTGGTATTTACATGGGAGGGGAGGAGGGGCCAGGTATTTACATGGGAGGGGGAGGAGGGGCCAGGTATTTACATGGGAGGGGGAGGAGGGCCAGGTATTTACATGGGAGGTGGAGGAGGGGCCAAGTATTTACATGGGAGGGGGAGGGGGGGCCAGGTATTTACATGGGAGGTGGAGGATGGGGCCTGGTATTTACATGGGAGGGGGAGGAGGGGCCAGGTATTTACATGGGAGGGGGAGGAGGGGCCAGGAGTGGGAAACAGCCTGAAGTGACAACAATATTAATGCAGTGTCCAAACTTTTCATTTAAACGGGAAGAAGAGGGGTGGGGGTGGGGTAGTACTCATCTTCCAAATGGTGGTGGTGGTGGTGGGAGGGGGGGGGGGGGTGACGTTCTACAATTCTTGTAAATGTGTCTTGTGTTCCAAATCTTTTGGATGGAGCGTTTTCTCATCTGCCGAGTTCCTGTACTGTATGACGAAGGGCGGAGCCTCAGCCCTCCCTGGAGACAATCAGGTACTTCTGTCCTGCCAAGTTGACGCAGAGGATTCTACAGCACTGTATGATGAAGGAGTCTCCCTGGAGAGAATCAGGTACTTCTGTCCTGCCAACTTGACACAGAGGATTCTACAGCACTGTATGATGAAGGAGTCTCCCTGGAGAGAATCATGTACTTCTGTCCTGCCAATTTGACACAGAGGATTCTACAGCACTGTATGATGAAGGAGTCTCCCTGGAGAGAATCAGGTACTTCTGACCTGCCAATTTGACACAGAGGATTCTACAGCACTGTATGATGAAGGAGTCTCACCCCTCCATGGAGACAATCAGGTACTCCTGTCCTAAGTTGACACAGAGGATTCTACAGCACTACAGATCCAAGAGGTTCGAACTTACCGCCGTCGGTTCCGCAGACAAACACGCTAACCACTGGACTACGGGCCCCTCTGATCGGGTAAACTGGTGGAAAGAGTGTTAACAGTAAACAACGTTATGAACGGCAATGTTCTTCAAGCAAATAGTCCAATGACTCCGTGTTCTTGCTTTTAGGCCTGACGTGGTGGTCACGGTAATTACCTTGAACACAGTGATTACGTATTATAAAGAAAAATGGATAATGGCTCACGAATACAGGAAACTAAAACTCGTGTGCACGCGCACGGTATCAACTTCCATCCTTTAAAATGACTGCTTTGCAAAGCGCAGAAAGTCAGCTTTTAGAGTCATAATTAACACTTGTCACTGCTTTCGGCTTATTGCGGTCATCAAGCTTTTTTCTGTTTTTTTTTTTTCTTTCTTTCTTTCTTTCTTCTAACTTCCAATGTGAAGTCCTAACAGCTTTAAAACCCGTGAAAATAAGTGTTTTCACGCACTAATTACCGTCATCACGTCATAATAGTAGCCACTGATTACAACTGAGAATAGTAATTCTCCTTGCTTCCTTCATGATGACTGTTTTCAGTGTAAAAACATTTACAGCTGAGAATAGTAATTCTCCTTGCTTCCTTCATGACGACTGTTTTCAGTGTAAAAACATTTACAACTGAGAATAGTAATTCTCCTTGCTTCCTTCATGACGACTGTTTTCAGTGTAAAAACATTTACAACTGAGAATAGTAATTCTCCTTGCTTCCTTCATGACGACTGTTTTCAGTGTAAAAACATTTACAACTGAGAATAGTAATTCTCCTTGCTTCCTTCATGATGACTGTTTTCAGTGTAAAAACATTTACAACTGAGAATAGTAATTCTCCTTGCTTCCTTCATGACGACTGTTTTCAGTGTAAAAACAGTCATTTGGTTTTTCAGTGTAAAAAACAGCCATTTTTGTTTTTCAGTGTAAAAACAGTCATTTTTGGTTTTCAGTGTAAAAAACAGTCATTTTGGTTTTTTCAGTGTAAAAACAGTCATTTTGGTCTTTTTGAAGCCGGCAGGTCTCCATACTATACAGCT
>JAFLJL010018625.1:0-13734 GCA_018398815.1 Conus ventricosus | reverse complement strand
ATTAAACTTGTCAACAATCTGTTAGTCTCTGTTACATGGTTAGGGCCACCTATGATCATTAACCAAAGGCATCCCCCCTCCGCTCCTCCCTCCCCTGAATACCTGGAAACCACGTAAGTTGCATTCATAGTATTATAAAATCAAAATTCAACCTTCAATAAAGAAAAAAATTCAAAGCATAAAAAAATATTACAGTAATAGCACAGTAATATAACATATTTCATAATCTCTTCTACCACACATTGTTTTGCAAAGAGTGAAGATTTCATACAAATCGAGGAATGATATGGAAAAAATTTTTCCCTCTTAATTTCAGAATCTCTGATTTTCATACTTCTAGGCGTTCTTGTAATGCAGTCAGTTTCATGGTGCTTGATGTAATTCAACCAGTATCATCATAACAATAATTCAGAAATTTCAAAAGAAATACATTTGTTGCTCCAACAGAGATTGTCTTTCACATCAGCTGTGTGTGTGCCCACAGATGATACGCACCACAGTCAACATTTCAATCCTCAATCAATAAAGATTGCAGACTTCACTGATGCTTGCAAATAATTGTTACTATAAACAGGACTTGACGGTAAAAGGTGTACATCAGTTGCACACACTATTTATTTCTGGGCTCAAGAGTCCCACTGCGACAATGCTGACATCTTTTCTGAGCCAAGGTCAGATTTAGCATTATTTTGCAATGACAAACAGCTATAATGTTGCTGCATGTAATCACACACACACACACACACAAAACCACACACACACACACACTCACACACACACAAAACACACACAACACACACACACACACACACACACACAACACACACCACCTGTTATATATCTTACACTCACTCACCTACTAACATGCATCAGATATCTAATCACTGAACGGAAACGTTTCTTCAAACTGTGCCTTGTAAACAAATCATCATTCACCTGATCGCTCCATCCGACACCATACTTCAGCCTGTGACGAAATGTCGCTGTTGCTGACGACGAAATTGTAAGGACAGTGGATCCCACACAACGCAGTGCTTTGGGCCCACCACTTGATCTCGGGGCAGTTCATCACACCCCTGTCCTTGGCTGGCACTTGTTTGTTGTTGATCCTCACCGGCAGTCCTGGGCCACCGAGTCCGCGTGATCCTTTCCACCACCACCTTATTTTTGCAGGTTTCTGGCACATGAACTACTTCATTGTTGCCCACATACACTACCCAGTGCGCGTTACAGTTTTCTGTCGATTTCCAGCAAGTCTCCCGCTTGGAAAACCACTCTCGAGACAAGAGCAATTCAGGGGGGTAGAAAAAACACCGAGGGGCATTAACATGACGTCTCTCCGGGGCCCAAAATTTAAATTGAAAAATTGAAATGTTAGTACATTAGTGTTCATCAAGCCTCAGAAGAACGAAGTTGGTCGTTCTTGTGAAATGAAGATACTGTTCCGAGTAGAAATTGACTGTTTATCGTTGTCAATTCTTTTTTCAGTTCCTATTAAAATCACATGCAGCTACACACAGCACCCTACACATCGGTAGGTCCGCCATCTTGTTTTTGTCGTCTGCATTCCGGTTGCGTGTTTTCGATGTACCAGTGCGGATGTTGGTTTAAACCCGAGATCCGGGTCACCAGTGGTCGCCCTACGGAGGGCGTACAGTTTTGGTCGGACTTAGATGGAGAAGAACAGGTGATCGTTTCAAAAGCGCAGGTGCGTTTTCAGAAGAACAAAGCTACCGGTACAGCTTCACCAAGAAAGAAAGTGAGCCCAAACGACAGAAAAATGGAAGAGGAAAAAGTTCCAATGTTTTGCCACCCATCTGCTTTTTGCAAGAAGCCCAAAAGGGGAAAGCGCAACACAGCCACGGGAACTTGGTGTCCAGAAAAATTAAACTTTGTCAAGTAAGTATTAAAAGCATTTTTTTATGACAGTAAATAAATTTTGATGGTGCGGTGTCATTCATAGTAAATGACAAACATGTTATGAGCAAACAGATCCCGTGATGAATCAGACAGGAAACTTCAGTAAACAACTGACAAATTTTCACAGAGAGAGAGAGAGAGAGGAGGAGAGAGAGAGAGAGAGGGAGAGAGAGAGAGGGAAAAGAGAGAGAGAGAAGAGAGAGAGGAGAGAGAGGAGAGAGAGAGAGAGGAGAGAGAGAGAGAGAGAGAGAGGAAGAGGGTGGTCCTTGATACCCGTTTCACAAACCGCTTACAATTCTAAGTACCCTACCTTTCTGTACAACTACCCCTCTGGATCCCATTTCATTTCAAGTCAAGAACACTTTGTTTCCCCATGGCATGACGTGTGTGTGTGTGGCGTGTATGTATGCGTGGTGTGTGTGAAAACCTGAAGGAGTGGGGTAGTGTGTCTCTGTCATTTGTTCTCATTTACACTTCCCACCCTCTTCCCATCCCCCCCATGGTCATTGAGTTTGTGAGAGTTGTGTTAGTCTGACGGGCCCCAGTCTGACAACTGACAAAGATATTGTTTTTTGCTTGTTGCTTAATTAATACATATTAGTCCTTTTATTCAAATCAAAAAACCAGTACACTGTACCAAAATACAGGTATAAGACTTTTTACTGAATGCGCACTAATTGATGTCAAAATTTTAATAATATAATGATGATGATGTAATAATAATAATAAGCATTAAATCATCAAAACAAATGTTGCAAAGCATAAATTCTGCATTTAAAAATCTATGCAGTGTGCAGAATGAAGAAAAAGCAAAACTTTGGTAATTTGGTATGTAGCTTTATTTTCTAGAAATGAAAGATGTGACTGACATTAGGAAAATCAGCATAAATTTTAGTGTCATGTGTATGATTTTACATTTTGCATAGGTAAGGTTATACTTTTGATGAGTGTGTGATATTAAAATTTCACATTTGATCTTATGTAAGGCGGTGGGTATTTCAATGCTAGTTGTATATCCTGATTGGTTAAAACATTAGCAGTGTGTGTGTGTGTGTGTGTGTGTGTGTGTGTGTGTGTGTGTGGTGTTGTGTGTGTGTGTGTGTGTGGGGTGTGTGTGTGTGTTGTGTGTGTGTGTGTGTGGTGTGTGTGTGTGTGTGTGGTTTGTATGTTTTGTGGTTTGTGTGTGTGTGTTGTGTAAAAATATGCATTAACATGTAATCGGTTTATCTGATCCCAACAGGGAGGCCCTTCAGCAAAAGGATTCTGTGATGCCGTTGTCAGTCTTCAGAGAGTGATGTCCTTCATGACATCAGTACAGACCAGACTTTCAGCTGTGGAGGCAAAGAAAGTTCACATACTCACCCCATTTCCACACTAAAGACCTCTCTTTCTTTCGGATGCTGCCCACCTGTGTGAGAGTGTGGTGTGTGTGTGGTGTGTGTGTGTGTGTGTGTGTGTGTGTGTGTGCGTGTGTGTGTGTGTGTGTGTGTGTGTGTGTGTGTGTGTGTGTGTGTGTGTGTTGTGTGTGTGTGTGTGTGTGTGTGTGTGGTATGTTTTAGGCTTAACAACAAGCAAACAAGCAATAATCAAACCAACAGCCGTTTGTTGGTATCCATCTTCTGTATTGACATGAAAAAGGATTCATTAACACAACAAACCAGAGTAGCATCCCTTGATAGCCGACGATCGATTGACCATGGAAGCCAGTTCTCAACACTCCTCCACCCTTAGATGAAAGTATGGGTGATAAAGTGAACTTGCTTTAGCACAATGGAATAAATCAAAAGTGAACAATGAAAAAAAAACAGCATAACTTTTAAATATTAAAGTTGCAATTAAAAAAGTCATTTTCTGATTGACCAGGTGCCTCACCCAAACATCAAAGGTTGTCTACAACTCAATGGAACAGTCAACTTTTTTAGCTCTTCATTAACTTGGGAACACAAAACCTTGGCCTTTTTCATAGTCTTTGAAATATGTGGTTGTCTCCTTTCTCTCAGAAAAAATCGTTTTTCTCGCTGTATCCCTGGTGGTACCATGATACTTTAGAGGGTTTTTCAGTCCCATGATACTGGTCATGCTGGTTTTCTTTGTCTGCCTGTTCCTGGACAGAAGGTGGCAGCACTCCTGGCTGCACTGGGAACTGCATGGCTCCACAGAATCAGACATCCCCCCCCTTCTCTGGACACACAGGCAACTCTGGACATGGAAAAGAAACCTTGATGATGATCCACCCGGATAATACCATGAAACCAGCAGTTTTTCTTCTTTGTTCTGCAATACTGTCTTCCTTGCAGTGTCGTTTCTGGATATGATCAACATGATGTCTGACAAAAACGCCATTTTCCAACTGCACAACATAGGAGACTGGACCTGACCCCTTTAAAACAATTTAATTCCTGGATCCACTTAGCACCATCACCAAAATTCTGCACATTAACTTTAAGTATTATTAAGTGATAATGATAATGGGGATGATGATGGTGACTGCAGTTATGTTGCTATTATTTATTTTTTATTTTTTTAAGAATTCACCAGTGTATTTTATTTTATATATTTCAAAAACCTTTTCTATTATTCTCCCTCCCTGTTCCCCCTGTCCCTCCCGTCCTTTCCCCCCCTTTCCCCTCCCTCCCTCCCTCCCCGGGCCCTTCTTGTCTTAGTTTTAATATTAATCTTCATTGCTTTCACAGGTATCACAACCCCTGGTACAGAATTGATGCTACAGCCCCAAAGGGGACATTTGAAAAGCCAAAACACAACTGATTGCGATGGTTCATCCGAGTCAACTTCTACCCTGTGTTCACCACGCAATTGCAAAAAATCTTTTGATTCATTCTGTACGAATGTTATAGAACCACAGCTGCAGAAGGGTGGAAGAACTGCCCACCGTCACTAGCTCAACGACTGTTTAGGCAAACATGTCAAGAAGGAAAGTATTTCTTTGAGCCAACATTGAAAAAAGCACATATTTGAAACATGCCTTCAGGTGTATACTCTTCACTGTTTTTGCAGGTCAAAAGGTTCAAAAGCAAGTCATGGGTGGTTTTTTTTCAAGTGCTGGGCAGAGCATTGTCATGAGCACGAACTAGAAGACACTGAAACTGACTCCCAGTGATGAATCAGAAGACAGTGACTTAGAGAGAATGAATCTAACAATGATGTATCTATACTCAGGATTTTAAAGGCCAGAGGACACACCTGAACGGGACTCGAATGCTGAATGTCAGCAGACTTGTGAAACGTTAGTAAGACAAAGACTTGTGACTGGGTTTAAAACAGTCAAAGATTACTGCAGAAGCTGCAAGCGATGATTTAAAAAATTTGAATGGAAGCAACTTTACATGTTGCTCTTCCTGTGGGAATGTTTTGAGAACAACTACAGAAATAGCTTCATGGCCTTCTTAAAGATGATGGAAATAAAGGGACAATCTTTTAAAAATTGTTCTTGCTGAATATTCAACTTATTGCTGGATCTGTGGTTTCACATGTGAATTTAAAACAGGATCATGTACATGTTCCATGACATGTAAAGCAAAAGATAAATCCATCTCACAGGACATTATTTCTTGGCAACAGAATGACACCACACCAAAGCAGATCATGCTTGGGATGGGGGGGTTAAGACCATAACAGGATCAGGAAGACTTGTTAACATGAGATGGGCATTGTACCTCACAGACAACACTTCAGAGAGTGGAGACTCTGTCATGAAGCTGAAATGAGAAATTCCAGTGCCATCTTTTATCAAACAGGTCTCAATATATAACACTGGTTTGGGACAACATTGACTTCCAAGAAGAAACTATGAATGGACAAAGACAACACACTGTGTGAATGGGATTGCAGTTCAGTGTGGGGCAACATCCTTTGCCAGTACATTTGTGGAAAATGCCACTACCCATAATTCTAACATCAGCAAATTTCCCGGAAAAGAAATGGAGTGTGCTGAGACTAACATTGTGTTTTTTCTCTAAAAGAGGAGGACAGATCCTCAGTTTGCAGAACTAGGTTCTTATGATGCTGCACAACAAATGCCAAAGTGACCACTGTAAACAAGACATGTTGTATTTTGTGCTCAAGCTATGCGCCCCGGGCATTGAAAGCCCTTTCCCTTTTCCACCCCGGACTGGATTTCATGCAGCTGTTCAGAAGGAAGTGCCAGCCCGTGCTTCTGTGACATATCTTCCGTCATTGATGGCAGTGCTTCAGACATGTTAAACAGTCAAAACTATCCCCTGCAGAAGGATGGACTTTGCTGAACATTTAGACCAGAAAAACATTCATTATTGTTTGCGATCAAGCAATACATGCCAAAATTTTATTTTCACCAGTGGACAGTCTGTAAGTGACAACAACCCAAAAGAATGTGAAAATAATTCAGTGAATATTTGTGCTATGCTTGACTTGAAAATGATGGAAATGTGGGCGATTTCGTTTGGAAATATATTATGCGACATAAGGATTGCATCAGTTCAACTAAGGGACATAAATCTTTCTCAGAATCAGGTAAATTTTAAAACTATCTTTTATGGGTTTTTTTTGGTTTCTTTGTGCCTGTTTGAACCCAATTTCCTCAGACCTTACATTATTTTATTACCTGAGGTGTCTAAAAGTTGGTTTGGGAGTTGTATATGCCTTTTTTCAGATTTTGCTTGTTTAAAAAATATTGTCGTTTTGACTGAAAGTATCACTTTTAAATGCATATTTTCACAAACTACATTGAGTTCAAAGTTCTAGTATGTCAAAAAGTAATACACTACCCACCCTCTTACCCCAAAACAATCAAAAATTCAATGCGGGATCCAAGCCTTTCATTGTTTAGGCCTTTTCTGGTGGTGTGGCCCTTGGACTATGTGTGTGTATTTATAGGTTTAAAAAAAAGCCATATGCTTCAGTTTCATCATTCTTAAGATTCTGTTTTATTTGATTACTTTTGACAATTTTGTGTTCTGCATATATTCACATTATATTGCAAGCATTGATTCTTGGAACCTGAAATAGCAAGATATGATGGAAGGAACTTGAAACAAGAGCAGTTTATTGCTAGAATAGCCAAATGAAAACTAGGCACGACAGAAAGGGAAAGAAATACAGTAAACTACTGAAGCAGTTGGCACTGCACAAAGCCTCAAATAACAGTTCTCAGAGATGTCTAATGCATAAAATCTGGTGACACATCATTCCATCACAATAAATTAAGGAAAGGAAACAATACATGTATGTTACTCCTCATTTAAGAAAAATTCTGATAAACTATCTTTGACTTTGTTGCCTAGATGTACATAAAGTGCATTGATAGTCATCCCCCTTGCTGTTTGGTCACACTTGATGCACCCATCCTTTTACATGAGTTACACTGTCGCCAAAGTATTTCTTCGCAGTGCCTTTATCCTCCTTGGGACAGAAAATACAGCACAACTATTTGGTGTGTATTTGATAAGTTTCAATTTAATTCTTCAGTTTTTTGAATCAGGTTTGCTAAGTTTCAGTCTACTTCTGCCTGGTTTTCTTTTAGTTGCATAGAATTTTCTCTGTGCTTCAAAGTGTTTGTTACCCTTAAGTGGTTCTTTTACTTCAAACTTTACTTCAGGCTTGGTCACATGTTCTTATGCTTCAAAACCTTTGGCAACAGTAATGCTGATGACACATTTGTAATAATACTTTTCACAGCATCAACGTTTTTTGTGTGCTTTGTAAAATCAATCAGATTATTTATTTTCTTGCAATGCCTTTTGCGTGCAACTGCTTCAAATTTAAAGAAATCAAGGAGTCCTTTTTGCATACATACTGTGTGAAATCAGTTCATTCTCAGTTAAAGGGTTTTATCGTGTGGTTCCCCTTTATTTCTGTAGGAAAAATGTCATCATCAGCCTGATCAGGTTCCTCATTTTAATTGTCACAGGTTCTGCTGTTTTTCCCTGGCCATTTGAACTGATGTATATGTTTACAGGGTATCGTCCGAGTTAAGAAATCCGCACATGTGCATGAAACATATGAGGGCAAAACACACAATCTGTGCAGGTCTGTTTACATACATTCCGGACAGGCTTCGTTTGGGGTTACGTAATAATGCACATATCCCGCTCTGCAGAAGGTAAAAATCCATTCAGAACCATGTTCTTCAACTTTTTTTATGTCCAACTTCAAAGCACTCTTATGTTGGTGTGAATTTCACGGAGTCTGTGTGTCAATTTCCCCACATGGCATTTATACAGCTTTTTCACAAGCTTTGTCTCTTGCAAGTGGAGGAGACGAAGAGGGAGACCATCAACGCGTTTGTTTTGTTTTCTTTGAAAAATTTTTATCTTTCAACACACGATGGGAAAGACTCAACATACATGTTGGTATTAGCAAAAAACACCCCTACGAAAACATGCTGCCCAATACAAAACTCTGTTTTCTCTGACATATTTCACTTTGGAATAATTATGGAAATCTGGAAAGTTCTGGTTACAATATTCTTCAAATTCTGTCATTTTTTTTTCGGAAATTTTCCTCATCTACCTCACTTCTCAACATTCACAAAATGTAATAAAGTTCAGCTGCTCCTCTATGTTGGCACTGACTCTCTCAGTTTCTTTCTCCAAGCTTTATCCACATGCAGCTACAATATTTAATCTTCTCTTAGGCATGGAAATACTGCGCACCAGGCATTATTGAATGAATATGCTAAGTCACTCATAAAAGTGTTTGCTTGATAATTTTTCACCATTTATTTGCTGCTTTAAAGGCATGAAAAAAAACTTCAAGTATAGAAATGTCTTCTTGTTAGAAAATGCCCATGCTACAGGAATCCCTCACCAAAATCATCAGCTACAAGTATGGTTGTCAAGAGGAATTGGTATTTTGTTGTGGGGTGAGTGGAGTCAATGAATATCATGTCACTAGAAAAACGTTTCATCATGTCTCTTTGGATGCTGTTTGGATGCAAAGTAAAAAATCATTTTTTCAGCAGATTATTACTGGGATCTGACTGTCCTTGCATTTTAAAATAAATAATGGGTTTTTCACTGTCTTCTTTTAACTCTTCAACCCAAAGCTGAACGTGCATGCATCTTTGAATCCTTCTGTGAGTGAGAAATGTTGTATTCACGTTTTATGTTCTGTTTTATCTTTCCTTGTAAGTAGGGGTGTCCTGTCAATTGTTTCTAAACTGGTCTCTAATTTCTCTAAGCAGCTTTGTTTCTCCTACACCAGCAGATATCTTTGCAGCAACAATGAGCGCATTTCAAGTGACAGTTTAATGACATAATTCTATCTCATGACCAGTGTGATCTAGACAAAAGACGCAGTAACTCTTCCAGTATGAAAAGTGTGTTGTGACTGTCATGTGGCAAGTACATTTACCTTTAATTTTGATGTTCCCTGAGTTTTTATGTGTCGCTTGCGTTCGTGTGATGGACACTATTTCCTACAAATTATTTCAGACCGATTACAGTAATAAAACTCTCTAACACTTTCAGTACATTTATCAGGCCACGTTGCTTGACAAAACGAGTTCCAGTAGTTTTCTCTATTTTCTGACCGCCAAACTTCAAATTCTTGTTTACACTGGAATGTTTTGACAGAATATTTAAATTTTTCTATGTGCTGCATTGTAATGATAAATCAACTGTTTCAATCATATGCTACAAAGTCACACTGATGACATTTACAATGTCCTGTAGTTTTGGAGGTATTCCTTTCTGGGGTGGGATGTTTTTAGGTGACGTACAAGGGCATCACGCCTGGAGAGACGAGCATTACAATAGGGACATTCTGTGCTTGTTGTCTTTTGGGGGTGCATTTCTGGAGGAAGTTTTATTAGTGTCAGATCCACCAGGTGGCTTGCTTTGGGGTTTTCGTGCCCGTAGGTGGTGGTGGTGGTTTGTTGGAGCACTGGCAGAGGGAGGTGGCTTGTTTGGGTTTTTCGATGGACGGGGGGAGATGGCTGGTTTGTTGGAGCACTGGCAGAGGGGGTGGATTGTTTGGTGGTTTTGCGATGGACGGGGGAGATGGCTGGTTTGTTGGAGCACTGGAAAAGGGAGGTGAGAGAACAGGAAACCTTCATTCTGGGCCACTTTTGCCCTCAAGTTTTCGGGCGAAAGTGGCCCAGAATAAAGGTTTTCCTGTTCTTGACAAGTAAGACGTCAATAACCAAAAATAACGATTATCTACAAACAAACTTACTGTGTAGGGTTATCCGTTTTCAATACTAATTTACTAACTTTTCAGATTTCAGGGTTTTGTTTTAATCCTGTGTTTTTCTGATCATTTTCATTAACATCATTTCGCGCAAACATTCTTCAAATGAGTCTTGTCTTTCATGTGAAATTTAAAACTACGTCTTTAACTGTTCTCTAAAGTCTTTTAAACCGAGTTATATTTCTGGCATAAAATCCACACACTTATCCCAGCATGTCTTCCGCTGAAAGCTAGTTTCGACAAAGTGTTCTCTTTTTAAAAATATGTCTCTTTCTGCCGAACAGTCATTATAATTAATTAGTGTCTGCGTTCCTTCAAACAGTCTATAAAACTGTTCTAAACACTCATCAGTTTATGGGTAGGATTAACTAAATATATGTCCCTCATTTTGTCCATATAAACCTTCTATTTATGATATGCTTTGTTCCATTTAAGTGTTGGACAGAAAACCACAAAATGATTAAAATTATTGCGATAAACTGTTTGTAATAGGTCGAGGATAAAATTGTTTTTCACAACCGTCTGCCCACAAATCAATGGAATGAGGAGTTTTTGTCATAAAGTTTAACTGCTCCATGGTTTTTATAGGAAAAATTTAATTAATCCAGTTATTATTTTTATCATACTCTCCGTCAAAACTTGTTCCGTTTATAAAACCCTATGAGGCCTAAATGTGTAAGATTAACCCAATTCAGTTCGAAAGTTTGGTTTCTTTTTAAAGGGCAACTTTGATTTTGTTGTTTGTTGTTATGTTTTTAATATCCTCCCTTGAAGAACGACGATGGTAACGTTAAGGCTTTTAAAGTTAAGTTTTCCCGCAATATTAATTCCTTTTTTTAAGGCGTCATAAGAAAAACCCCCATCCCTTCCACATCTTTAAAGACAAAAATTTCAAAATATCATTGTGAAAGTGTCCCCAAATTTTTCTGTTGGAAAAAACGTATTTTGGGGTTAAAAGCTTTTTTCAACTGTTTCTTTTCTGTGGGGGATGTACTGCTTTTCCCCATCGGCGTTTTTTCAATCTCTTTCGACTATTGTCGTCCGGCAAAATTACATGAAAAGGGGCGAGTTGAATGCTTTTCTGAAATTTTTTTGAGGGCCCAAAAAATTAAAGGGGCTTTAATTAAAATTTTAGTCCCATTTAAATTGGTTCTAAGTGCCTTTTGAGGTCGTTTTCGAATATTTTATATTTTATATGGCCCAAATTATTTTCCCCTTTGATTTCGCGTTTTTCTAGTTTAGGAAATTTTTGCTTCGCCAACCTCTTTGCGTTTTTAATCACATCTTTTTTTTTATCAAACCTACAAAGCGCCCATCTCACCGTTTTGTTTAAAATCCGAACGTCTGCAGGTTTTTAATTTAAAGTTATACACCCTTTAAAGGGGTAAAGTAACTCTGGTTCTTCTGGCCCACGGAAAATTTTTAGAAAAATTATTATTTTTTTTCCAAAAAAATGTGTAGGTTTCACATTTCACAACTTTCCCCGCTTTGTCTTTGATTTTTATATTAAATGATCCAACCCCCCACAAACAATTTTTAAACTGTAAATTAGGGGAATTTTATAAATTTTTAATCGCAAAATGAGCCTTCCCTACGGGAAGGGTCTTAAAAAAAGTTGAGGGCCTTCCATCATTAAGTTTTCTCGTCTTAGTCTCCAAATGAACATAGAGTAATGAAGTAATGCAAGATCGAGCGGTTTTCCCCCTCTAAGTAGTTTTGTCTGGGGCCAGCACTAAAACCATGATGGGGGATTTTCCGTTGTAAAGCCCAACATTTTAGTAGCTCTCTATCACAAAAAGTAAGATACTTCTTCAGGCTTGAATGTTAACATTGTTTTTAGATTTGCATTGTTAAGTTTGAGAGTAATGTCAAAGTTACTCATTGCTTCTTTTAGCGAGCAAAACCGTAATAACCATCAGGTATTGTTAACTGGCTAATTTTGGTCCTGCTTTGGTAACTTTTAGAATCTTGTTATTCTTCTGGATTCAGTTATATTAAACCATACGACTTTGTAAAATATTTCATTGAAGCGCAACCATTTTGGCCCTGCATTCGTTATCAATAGCATGTTCTAAAAACGAAGGACGGTCTTGGGTTGTTATTGTTACAAACATTTTTTTATAACGAAATAAAAATGAGTGCATTCAAATATACTGGCGCAAATATTCTGTTGGGCGCACTACAATCTTAAAAATTAGCAACTGATACTCTTGACATTGCTGTGACCCAGACTGCCTCTTTTCATAAAAGGTGAGTACTCCATTGAAGAGCTATCTTAACCCCCCTATTGAAAACGAGCACATCCAGAAAGCGTGGTTTAGTCATCCGATGCAGTTTTATCAGAACCAGTTAAACTTTGCTGTGTTTTGCGCATCAACTGGGTGTGGAGTGTCGTATGCTGATCATTTAAATCACCACGATCCTTTGGTGAGGTCAGTGTACAGATTTCATTTCTATTACAACCTTCAGACGTATTTTGACTGAATTGCAAGCGCCATTACCGAATGACAAATCGTTTAATCCACTCAGCAACATAATAGACATGAAGGCTTTTGAAAGGATCTGTAACGAATTCAATATTACATCAAGACAGACTTTAGACAAAAGTTGGATCTTAATCATGGCCTAGGCGTCATTTATTTTCAGGGCACGCACAGAAAGTATAACTTTGACTGGCGTTCTCCTTTCAAAATTGTTCAGCCCTGGTCCATAGAGCAAGAGCATAAAACAGCATGGACAACATTTATCTTAGACGCTTCTAAGGGCCTAACTAGAGCGGGAATAGAACGAATAAACGACTCTATTCGTACTTACGTTTGGTGTTTGCTAGGGGCGCAAGCACAGGCAAGATCGAGCATAAACTGATCCTTCTATGGCTTTGACGCACAAAAAACAATACTTAGCAAATTTAGAGGACGCCATTAATTCTACAGTTGATTTACCTTCAAGTATTGAAAGATACCAAAATCTTTTACAATACGCAAGATCGAAAAGTAGACTTTGCTGTTGGCATTGGTTTATACATGCTGCCTTCTGACCTCAGACTCCAGATAGGTACTAGGTACAATAATAAACTATAATAATGAAATTATTATAGCAGGCAATGAACAGAAGGTTGGAAAAAACGAAATAAATTCTGAGCCAGTAATATTACAAACAATAAAAAACACCCAAGAATAAGTCATCCAATCCCCGAGGCCCAAAGCCAAAGGCCATTGAAGACTCAGCAAAGCTCGCGGACTCTGTTCGCGGAGTCAAAATAATGACCATGAATATGAAAAGACAGCGCTTGTTCTTGGATTAACTGGCTAGGATTACTCGGTCTTTATCTTACTAAAAAATTAACCCAACTATTAAGAGAACTAATGTCCATAAGTGCTCGGCCATAAAGCCAACTACTTTGCTTGCAGTAGACAAAAGCCAGCTAACAATACGCCTATTATACCAGGTAAAGCGTCTACGGCTTTACCGGCTAATTTTTTTTAATAAACTCGCAAGATGATCAAGTTGTTTTTTTACCATGATTTATCAGGTGGAGGCGATGGCGGCGGTGGTAATGAACTTTGACCACCGCCGCCTGTAATAGCCATTACCAGTGTACTTATTGCAAATCCTAAGGCTGTTATA